>NEWO01000172.1:280816-304478 GCA_003013225.1 Phalaenopsis aphrodite
GGGGCCACTCTATTTTTTTTAGGGCACTCAACCATTTTTTTTCTGTGGACAATTATATTAAAGTAATAAAGAAAATGTTGCCATGAAAGACAAATTAAATAATGTGAAGTACACAAACCAACTAATGAAGTAAACGAAACACACACACACAGTAACCTTTCAAAAAAGAGGTTTTGATCTGAAGTGGCATTGACTCTCTGTTTCTGGTGCTTCGCTTTTTCTCACCAAAGGCGTCATTTTGAGGTAGATTTCGTTTGGCGTTTCGGACATTCTGATTCTGTGTTGCTTTCATTTAGTGCAGATGTGAAGATATTATGTATAACTTCGCGGGCTCGGATTCTTTTGTCAGTATTTATTTATTTTAATGTAATTTTGGAATGCTTGGAGATCATGATTCTGGACTCTTGGTGATATCTGTAGGTTACTGTTCTAAAGGAGTGTTCATTTGAATTTTCTTCCTCTATTTTGAACACAACTAGGGTTTTACATAGAAATATCAGGGAATTTGGTGCTTTGCTTGAATCTTCGGTTTACCTTTCCAATTTTATTTTGTATGGAGGGAACAATAAGACATTAGGGTGGAGATCGCTGTAAATCTGTTGTCCGGGCTTAGTCTTCTGGGTTTGGTCTGTTGTTTTCAATTTGCCATCCCAAAGCTTTTGTCTTTGAGCAAATTCTTTGAAATTCAAATCAATTGAGCGGGTTTGGGAATGGGTCTAGAGGTTTGTACATGCTGAGAGTTTGGTAATAGGTCTTTGATTAAGAATAATGATCTTCTAGTTTAATTTTAGGGTTTACTCCTGTGGATTGGCCGCCAACTCCAATGATCTATGGTGGAAGATTTTGGCAAGTGGAGGTTCTCAAAGTTGAAATTAAGGAACTCATCCGGACCCTTCACCCACTTGGTCTACGTAGTTTTGAATTGGTTGCAGGTCCATAGCCTCCCTTGGTGCCACAATAAGTTCAAACACATGAAGGTTAACTCTAGAAATGAGTGGTGCCATTATGCTATTCACGATGATGGAAACCCAAAGTTTCATGCATTGGATCAACAAATAAATTTTGAAAATGATTGGCAATAACTTTTTGGGATTGTGTAAATAAAGGCACCCTTGTTCTCTGAAAAGGCATTTGAAGCATCATGAATTGGTGTGTTGGTTTTGAAGTAATTAAAGCAAGTCTTTTTGATTTCTTGCCACCATTTGTAGGCCCGCCAGCTATAAAAGAGGCGACAAGTACTCCTGTAATTGTTGACCTTACCACTTATGGCTGGAACTTTGTCCCTAACCATCAACAAGGTGTTGTTGAAAAACCCTAGATTCCTTGCATGGCCTCAGTGCTTGTTTAAGATGATAACTCGGCTTGGCCAGTCATATTTTCTTGGTTTGACAGAGTTTATTGACACTACCTAGTTTCAAATTACTTAGATTATTGTGGATTCATATTAATGGTTGTGTTGGTTTTCCTCAAAATTTATGCTTTCATATGGAATTTTATGAGCTAAGAAATGCTCCAGAGTCAACAGCAAATGTCCATCCACTCTTTCTCTCTCCGAATCAGGCCTAGGTGAAGGGAATTAAATCCAAAACCAGCAACCACCCCTGGTATTCTTCACAAATTGAGGCAAGAAAATCGGAAAACCTGGAGCTGGTAGTTGGATTCTTGAGTTTACCCCCCTCATCTGCGATCTTATAAAGTGTGTTTAAACAAGAATACAAAGCTTAAATTTTAAACTGAACTTAATGTGACATCATAAATGAACCCAAATTAGAATCTAATTATCTTTGATACTGAAACTGAATAGACCATACCTGCCAAAGTTGTTAAAGCAGTTTAGCAATATGATGCATTAACTCTTTAGGAATTGTTTGTTGATAGTACCACTATGTTTACCACTCAAACCAATACCAATTTTTGGTTCTTCATTTTTGTTTTACAAATTTATAAAATGTGCGTTATTGAGAAAGTTTAATTGTGTCAACATAACTAAATGAATTTAATTATAATAGTTTATGTTATATATATATATTTAGTCCTCATTCTATCTTATTGAATTTAAAGGTAAATGACTTAGAATAATTAGTCTTTATATCATTTTAATTGCTTTAAAGAGATTTTCAATCTACATGATACACTATAGGAATAACTCAATTTAGTGGCTAAATATTTCAGCCGGATATCTAGCGTTAGAAATTGCATCTAAATGGCGCATTGGGTTACCAAAAAAAAATAATGGTTGATTTTTTTCAGTCGTGTGATAATTTACTTAAAAACGACAGAATATCAGTTTAATATTCAACTGCAACATTCTAACTACTAAAGTGTTAGCTGATAGTCTGTCACTAACCCTTATATATATATATTATTGGCATCAATTTTTGATGTCGCGTGTATAAGGTGTCTAAACGGACGACTCGGGATGATCTACTGCTCACTTATAGCGTCTTGCAGTTTAAGGCACCCATCTGAGACTTGTTGGCACATGATTGGGGCACAAAGCTAGGGTTTGCAATGATTCGACCTTGCCTGGGAGAGTTCGTTGTTAGGCGGATTCATTTAGGATTTGGGATACGTTTGATGTCCATTTTGGTGATCAGAGATTACTTTGCACCCATTCGGAACCTCCCATGGTTAAGGGAAGTCACGGAGCCCTCCCACGTATGCTACGAGAAAATTAGGATTTGGAATGCCTTACCCGCGACGTCGTCTGGGGCAGAGCTATCAAAAAAGCTCGTTGATCGCGAACAGTTCGTGTTCGATTCATTCGAAAAGCGAACAAATCAAACACGAACAAATTTTTTCGTTCGGTTTGTTAAACAAACCAAACACGACCAATGATGTATTCGTTCATGTTCGATTCGTTAATGTTTGAAATATAAATGAATTTTAAATAGTTATATATAAAAAATTATGATATTTTAAAAAATAATTATATATTCTAAAAATTTATCATGTTTTAAATAATGCAAACAAATCTTAATTTTTTCGAACATTTCAAACAACTCAAATAATTTAAATAATTCGAACAATTTAAACAATTCAAACAATTCAAGCATTTTAAACAATTCGAACTTCTTTCGAATAAATCGAGTCGAACATGAACAACAACTTTAACGAACAATTTCGAACATGAGTCTATTTCAAACATAATTAATTTCAAACAAACCGAACATGAACACACGCTTTGTTCGTTTGTGTTCGATTCGTTTACACCCCTAGTCTGGGGCGACCGTTGGCGTCGAATCTCCTAGTAAATGACCGATCAAAACACTCACTTTTGAAGTTTCAGGACCATATTTTAGTCATACTTAATCCCCCTAGCTTACAAATCAAAGAAATCAGGGATTTCGGGCTAGACCGATGCTTAGTCGCCCAAAACTGCCTCGGAGCCTCCAAATTGAGCCTTGGAAAAGTAGGTGCCAGTACCGGGCTCCCAGGCGCCCAAAAACACCTCAAACTGGTCATTTCCCTAGGCCAGGGAAAGTGGCGCCTAGGTCCGAGGGGCCTAGCGCCATGCTGCCAGACTAGATGCATAGGCGCAAGTCTAGTTCCAGAAAATGATTTTTTTCTCGTTTTTGGGGCCATTTTGACTCTGGTGCACCCCCTAGGCAACCAAAAAAGGTAGATCTCCTTGGGTTATGTGGGGATTTTCCTTGCATGCAAAAAGAGGCTCATGATACCTCTTTTCGGGACTTCTAGGTGATATCATGATGCTATTTTTGGCAAATTATGAGGGAAAATTTGATTGAGCTGGTCTTATGTTTTTACTAGGCTCATTTTCCCTCATTTCTACTCATTTTTCAAACTTGGGCTATTGGTGAGCGCTTGAGAGTGCTAGAGGGAGAAGCCCATCTTCTTCCTCAATGAGCTTAAAGTTCTCTTGGAGTTTAGAGCTTGGAGCAAGGAAAAAGGAGGAGGGCTCTTCATCTTTCTCAAGGAGAAGCCAAGGTGGTTGGTCATCTTCCAACCTTTTTCTCTTCTTCATCTTTTTTTTTCCTTCTAGGCGACTTCTTCCATCTCCGACGAACTTTCCAGGAAGCACAAATAGGAGAGCTTCATCCTAGCTGAGGGAAAGAAGGACTCTGACGAGGTCACGGTCTCTCCGGCGAGGAGAGCATCATCCTACGTTGGAGAAGGAGAACTCCGACGGACTTTGCAGTCCTCTGGCAAGGAGAGCTTCTCCACCTCTTGGGGAAAGGAACTTGGCTTCATCATCTCTCCTACCCCTGGGAGAGCTTTTTGTGGAACGAACGCCGGACTTCGATCAATCACCACGATGGTGAGACTCCTTAAACATTTGTTCTCCCTTTCATTAGGGCCCTTAGGTCTGGAAGTTAGAGAAGCTAGGTTAGGATTTTTGGCGTTCCCAGACGAAATTCCATAGGTTAGGAGCTTTGCATTTTCCTCTACGAATCCTATGAGCAAAACCTATATTTTTTTGTTTCTATCACGAAATCCCAATGCCTATGGTCATTGTAACCCCACGTTTGATCCGACTATTTCGTTCCCATGTTGGAGGGGAAGTGAAATATGTCATTTTGGGCGTAGAGAGCAGAATGTCCCATAACTTTGACGCTCCATAGGCCACGAAGACTTCCCATAGAACTTCTTCGTGTTGGGCAAACGGAGGCGGCTACCCGTTGCTTTGTAGCGTCGCTTGCCTCGCTCTGACAACTATCTTTAGGGTGACCCATGAGATTGTTAGGATGAGCCGACTTCGTAGCCAAGAACGATCAGATCTCATTTTTTATATATTTGTTCGCATTCGCATCATTTTGCATATCGAGCATGACTTTTTATAAGTGCATTAAAAAACCTTTTTTTGCATCTTTCTTCTGCCGACTCGTCTGATCTGTCGCACCGACCCGATCAAATCTATTGTCATGTCTCATCGGCTCATCCGAACAGCCCCTCTGGCCCGATCGGCATGACCGACCATATTTTGGCTATTCGACTGAGCGGCCACACCGACCCGATCAGATTGATCTTCATGTCTTGTCGGCTCGTCCGATCGGCCCCACCTGCTTGATTGACATGACCGACTATCTTTTGTTGACTTGTCTGATTGACCACAACTGCTTGATCTGACCGATCAATGTGTTTTGTCGACTCGTCCTATCAACCGCACTGGGTCGATCAAATCGATCAATCCAGTGTCGATTCTTCTGATCTGCTACACTGACCCGATCTGCTCGACCGACTGTTTCTATTGAATGTTGCATCAGCAAATATTTGATTCACATTGTCTGCATTAACACATTCACACTTACACCTTGTCATGCATTTATAAGCATAAATTTTTGTGGTAATTTTTTTGGGTTATTGTACTATATTCCTCACTTGGAGCCACTCGTTTAAGTTCATCTAATTTATATTTTTTATTGAGAATATTTTTAATAAATTTAACATGACTAAACATTTGTTCAAGAACCTCAACAAATGGGATATCGATAGTGAGTTTTTTTAACAACTTCAAAATCTTGAAAACTGTTTATCTAAGGGTCTGTTTGGGACAGGTGCGACTTATCCAGCTCATCCTGATAATCTGCTGATAAACAACTTGTTCTGATAAACTGGCTGACTATTTAGTTTGTGCGTTTGGAAAACCGCTAATTTGCAACTGTTTCTGGTTACATGATCACTATGCCTCTGATCTAGATAAGTTGTCTAACTGTTTGTTTTGTGCGTTTGGAAACTAACTTATTTGTAACTTTTTCTGGATAAATGACTGTTTTGGCACTACGCAGTGTTGCTGTTTGCATCAAAACTGTAACAATTACACATTTGACAGCTGAGAACAAAAAAAATCACTTCATAACAATAAAAAATTATGATATATACTCACTTAAAAGTGAGTATCAAGTTAGCTAATAAAAGAAAAACATATTAAAATTAAAATTAATAAAAGAATGATAATATTCATTCTAAACTACAAAAGAAGCATGTCATGAGCAATGTTGTCCGATTAAGATACCATCGAACCCCAAACAACATTGTTCGGTTGAAAACCATCGAACCACAAGCGACATTCTCCAGTTGGGATACCGTTGACCCCCGAGCAACTGTTCGGTTGGGATACCGTAGAATCAGACGAACTGTCTGACCACCTGAAGAACTTACAGTCATCCGATTCGTCTACCCACTACATGCACTTATATAACTGCCACCCGTAGCTATGTGGCTTGCGCGGCGTAAGCAACAAAGAAGGCTGCCCGCAGCGGCATGACATTTGCTCCGAGTTTCCCGAGAACTTGTAGCTCATCTTCCTACAATTATTAAAGAGAGAACACTTCAGTAAAAAAATAGATGAAATAAACAAAAAAAATGTGGAATTTGAAAATACGAGACAAAAATATGAGTAAAAAAATAACAAGCGTTAGTACTCAGAGCACCCATAAAGGTCCGAAGTATCATCATGTATCTAACAAGCCCACAAAAAAAATAAAACAAAAAAAATATACCATGAAATTTTCAAATAAAAAAATATACAAAATATAAATATACTGAATGCAAAGCAAAAAAAAAAAAAAAACCAACAGGTTAGAGGCCTCAGTGAAGTAACTAAATCAAGTAACATTAAAAAAGTAAATCAAGTAACATGCAGACAGTAAACCTTCTAAAAAAAAGAAGTTCTCGGTTGTCTTTAATTCACGTGGAACCAACGTTTTTGTGCTTATCACAAAAAAAAAAGTCATCCAATAGATCCTCATATGTTGATGCGCGGACAAGAAGAAAAAACATCAGTTACCTTCATTAGGATTTCACATGAAACACCAACGGGTAACTCATGGCCTGTGGCGTTCTCGCTGTCGATCCATCATGAATTGATTTGACATGTTATGAACAAACTGCTTCTTAAAATAAAAGAAAAAAATCATGCAAATTTAAAGAAAAGCAAACACTTTCCACAACATATACTACTTTAATAACAAAATTTTCCACATATCATTGCCTTGAAAATACTTAAAAAGAAAATATATCCACTACAATCTACAAATCTTAGAGCCACAAAAAAATAAAGACTCATGTTTCAATCGAGATACGTAAATATTCGACACGCAGCTCGGGCCGCAACCTCATGAATATCTGACTGCGGGTCGGGTCCTCGAGCAATTTAACACATTTTAAATAAAAGGTGGGATCAACCACAAGTTTTGGAATTCTATCTAAAACTACCATAAAATCATCGATGGTGGTGTCAGCTGTAACAACAAGTTGTAAAGTTGCAAATACTTGTATCAGTTTATCTATCGAGCTCTTCATGAAAGCATATTTGTCTTCTATCCTTTTTTTCATCCTTCGCCTCTTTGATTGGCACGTGGACTCAAACACCCTCGGGTTTATGCTAGTCCCTTCACCAGAACCTGTAACCTGATCGGGTGGCAAGTCAATTGAGATGGTTGCAAACCCCTGCTCACTTGGGTTAAACGCATGATGAGCCGTCGCGACGACCCCCTTGAACATTACGTCCAATTTATCTTCCAAGTCCGGGTCAATTCCGCACACCTTAAATTTTTTTTGCAGCTGATACTGCCTGCAACGTAGAGGGGGGGAGGGGGTGGGAAAGGGGGCATATTAAATGAAATAGAAATAAAAATTGTAATTAACTGAAGAGTTCTCGGGGGTGCAATTATTAACTCTAACTTCTCAGTCTACCATTCCTCTGAAGCATCTACGGTACACTTGATAGGATCTCATCCCAATCCCGTAGATCTCTGTTTCAGTTCCTTACATTAACTTCTAGTTATTTTTTAGCTGATCTCGCTTGTTCTTGAATTTTAACATGTCGTACCGCTCTGCCATTTCCTTAAAATTTTTAAAAATATTCTGTCACATTGCTTTGTTAAAGTAAGTGATAAGTCTATTTTCAAGTTCAATCTCCTTAATACAGAGGTTGTAAAAAATGTTTGTCACATTCTTATCCCGCATTGCTGATGTAACCCCTTCTTTGTTATTAGCCATAGTGGAACTAATAAAAAATATCGATCAATAAGCCCACTAGTATTGATAATAAAATAAAGCACCAATAGAAACAATAACATAACCTAATAAAGAAAAACATTTGAAGCATAAAGTACAAGCCACCATAAACACAACCCACATACCCAAGGCCAGAAGAACACACTGAAGCCATCATAAACACCTCACACAGCCACCACACATAAGCACACCTCACATCCACCGCCAACCGACACTCCCAAAGCCAGAAGATCACAACCATGCCACTATAAACACCACTCACATCCACCAAACATAAGCACACCATTATGCCACCACCAAACCCACACACCCAAGGCTAAAAGAGCACCCAAACCAACATAAAAAACACTCAAAACCACTAAACATCCTCACATCACATCCACCACCAAACCAACACACCCAAGGCTAGGAGAGCACACCCAAGCCATCATAAACACCTCACACAGCCACCGCACATAAGCACACCTCACATCCACCACCAACCGACACACCCAAAGCCCGAGGTCACACCCATGCCACCATAAACACCACCCACATCCACAAAAAATATTAGCAAATTTGCATAATCTGCAAACCTATCCAACAACCAAGCTTTAATTGCACGTATCTGCATACCTCCCTCATGTATAGAATGCATCGAGAATCAAATCAGCTCATTATAAAGATCACAACCCAACATTCATAATCCCTTTCCAAATCAAGCCTTCATATCATAAGGCATTGGCAGTCAAAATATCAAGCGTAAGGCATCAACACTCACAACCATAAGGCATCGACAAATATATTCAATGACAAGCTAAACTAGAATAAACATGTTGTATTCACATGGAAAACCAAATGCATTGGCAGTCCCAACTGAAGTTAGGGCAGAGGATCAAGAGACATGAAGAGGGCATAACACCACACAAATAAAGCCATACTTACAGACGATACAGGAGAATAGGGAGAAGAAGCTCGCGAGACAGAAGGGCTTATGCGAAAATAAAACGAGAAGAGGATCGATGGCATTTGGGAGCGAGGAGGAGTTAGGGCAGAGGTGACGTGAAGAGGGCAACTCTGTCCAAAAGAAAAACAAAAAGCGGATCGTGCCCAGGGCGCCGTGTGTGGTGGTTAGTTAAAAAAAATCAAACATTGTTTTGGAAAACGTTGTCAAAACACATTTTCCAAAGGATGCGGTTTGAAAACGCCGCCGCAGTAGATAAACTATCCCAAACGGGCCCTAAATTGTATTTCTGGATTCGTTAATGAAATGGTGGTCGTGGTTTTCTGAAAGCTTCCAATCATTTTCTCCTTATTTTCTTCTACGGGATGTTCTGATAAATTTTTTATGTCCCTAGGCACTATTTGAATTTTAGGTGTAGGTCAACTTCAGCTTCATGTTTAGCATCATCCTCTTCTATCCTATTCCTATTTTTCGATCAAGGCAATTATTTCAATTCTTTCCTTCTCCTATGTTTGACTGACTTACATTGCTTTAAGATTCACTTTGATATTGTTTGGTAAGATCCCTTAGGGCCTATTGCTTAATGAGTTAACTAGTTGCTCAAATTGTGTCTCAATATTTCTTATGATCGCAACTTGATTTTGTAATTAACTGCCCATTTGCAAATACCAAATCTTCCACAGATAGCTTTTTCTTCTTAAATTGATTGTTTGAAGTGAATTATGGCTCGTAACTAGTTCTCGGGTTGGAAAAACTATTAGCCTGATTGCTTCAATTTCCTATTTGATTCTATTGGTTGCTAACCCAATTGTTATTATTTACATTTTGATTGTTGTTCCAATTAAAATTGAGATGATTTTCCCAACCTGAGTTATAAGTATTTGAGTAAGACTTGTTAGGTCAGTCATTAATCAAATTTATAAACTTTACATTTGAAATAATAGGTTCACTGAATGGTCTATAAGAAGTATTCTCACTCATAGGTGCCCATTGTATTTGATCTAAGCCTAATTTGTCAAATTTATAAAATATAACGACCACTTGTGAAGTCAGAAATACTAATACATCAGTGTCATAAACAATAGTAATTTTCTTAAAGTTTATTCTCTCAAAAGACAATTGAAAGATATTTGTAGCCATTTTCTCAATCAAAGAATGTTACAAATGACTTAAACATTAACAACCTCACCCTTGTAGTATCTCTGATTTACCTTAAGGATCTCACTAGCCCATTATATATGATTTGTATTACGTGGCACTAGCCTAAGGGCACTTTTGCCTTTTGTATGCCTAAGGGCAATTTAATCTTTTATTATTATATTGTAGGGTATAAATATGCTTATTATATTTAGAGTCAATGGGCATAAGAATGAGTTGTGAGTCTTAGATATAGGGCTCGGGGGAGATTTCCTAAGTCTCGAATTGTAAGAATATGGAGAAATCGCATGCCTCTCAAATAGTGGGTGTTTATCTTTGTATTCTTATTTAGTTATTTGGATTATTGAAAAAAAAATATTTTGGAAAAACACGATGAATTTGATGTAAGATCGTATCAAATTGGTATCAAAACAAGATTTTAGAAGAAACCACTGAATCAATGAGTGCCCGATCAGACAGAAAGGGATTCAACTATGAAAAATACCAAAATATAGATTGTTGTGCCTTTGTCTAGCTAGGAATAAACGATGTGATCATAGCGTACTAGGAAACTAGCGACAAGATCAACAAAATTGCAAGGTTCACGACACTTCGTCGACGATACGGTCATGATTTGGAGCTACTGTGTCAAGACTAAGTGTATAGGTGTGGTTTAGATACAAAGTTCCTGCGATATAGTTGCGATTGCTGGAAGCAAACAAACGATACACAACTACAATGATAGAACCACACCGATAAAATCACTATTTAAGCTTACAGTCACACACAACGCAGGATGTGTGTGGCGACATATCCTGAGAAGGTTGTGAGGGATCGCGACGAACAAAGACCCAAAGCTCCCATCTTTCGGACTGAGGGGATCACGACGAACAGAGACCTGAAACTTCCTTCTTTTAGGATCGCACCAATCCGATCGATACAGTCGCGGAAAGAGCCAGTTAGGAAACATCAAAGGGATTGTGGCATACAATGCCCTAATTAAGCGTTACATATGGGATTCAAATAGCTCGGATTCAACTAGTTGGGAAGCCTAAAACGGGATTGCAGCTACATGATCCTTCATGTAATTGAATCACGCGTACAATCTTGGTAGGTTCTACCTGAGAAGCAATGATGAGATTGATGTGATTCAGGGACACTTATTTGAGGTACAATTGTGATAAGAGCTAACTGCGAAGTGACAAGGGGATTTTAGGGTATAAAATTTTTTGCCTTTGAGATTGCAAATCTTTATGAAAGAGATGACAACAAAGAAAGTAGATAATTTAGAGAAGAAATTGGAGGAAGAGACGAGTCAAATAAAATCTGGGATGGAGTAAATGTTTTCCACCATAGAATGAAGGTTTTTATCATTGGAAAATTGATTTGGGGCTGATATGGAAGTGATGCTGAGGAAATTTGTTGAGATGCAATCCAAGACCCCATTGACAGTTCAGTTTGTCAACCCTAACCTAGGATTGACTGGAGATTTATTAGCTAAATCGAATGGGAAAGAGATCAGACCAGAGGAAAATGAGGAGAAAAACATCCACCATCAAGAATATCTGCCTAGGACTTCGATTGGGGGTGCATTAGAGATTTATGATGGAGACGGTTGGGCCAAAACATGGAGAAGGGTTATGCAAGAGGTGTGGAGGATCATGAAGAAGAAAAAAATAAGAGAAGTCAGAAGTGGATATGACTATGATCGAAGGAGGGAGTTTTACCCTCGAGACCTGGGGGAAAATAATGGAGGAGGAGGAAGTTGGGGTGGTGATGTTAGGTTTAGGATGTTGAAAATGTTGATCTTCGAGGGGGAAAACACACATGAGTGGGTGTATTATGTGGAGTGATACTTCGAGGTGAATGAGCTAGATGGGGAGGAGAACTCATGGTGGTAGGATTATGTTTGAAGGAGAAAGCCATAGTCTGGTTTCAGTTGAGAGAGGTTAGGTTCCCGACCCCTTCGTGGGATAAATTTAAGAATTGTTTGTTGGAACATTTCCGAGCCATTCGGGCAGGAGAACTACACGAGCAATTTTATGTTTTGACTTAGGAGGAGATTTCCTTGGAATATAAGGAGATATTCAAGTTATTGTCAGGATGGCTTAGGGGGATTATTGAAACACGATTGAAGAGGATTTTCATGAAGGGCCCAAACCCTAACATTTGGGCGTTACTCCAACTATTGAAACCGCGGGGATTGAGGGATACAATAGAGCTAGCCTAGATGGTGGATGACAAGAACCATATGAAGAAGACCAATAGGAGCATCACAGATGGAGCGTCGTGCCGAAGTGCTGTGACCACAATGATACCGATAGTTCAAACAATATAAGTCCAGAGGGAGGCTGCACGAGACATAAATGATGGACCACAATCGGGAGCGACACTCAAGTGCCTTATAGAGATAGATTCTGGAGAAGTGAGCCAAGGGGTTTTGCTTTTGGTGTGACGAGAAGTTTACCCCAGGACACCGCTGCAAGGATCGAAAATTACAAGTTCTTATAGTGCAGGACGAAGAGGCAGAGAATGAAGAAATAGAGACGGTTGTGGTGGAGGAACACTCATTTTTCCCCATCATGAGGACAAGGTGTCTTTTGGGGGAAAGTATTATTTTGTCGGCGCTTAACCTAAGGACAATTTTGTCTTTTGTATGCCTAAGGGGAATTTAGTCTTTTATTATTATTATTATGGGGCGTAAATGAACTTATTATGTTTAGGGCTAGGGGGGCATGAGATTGAGTTGTGAGTCTTAAGTTTAGGGTTTGGGAGAGATTTCCTACATCTCAAATTGCATGAATTGAGAGAGATCGCCTACCTCTCAAATTGTAGGTGTTTATCTTTTTATTTTTTGTTGAGTTGTTTGGATTATCGAAGAAAAGAAAATATTATTTTTCCTTAATTTCTGTGAAAAAACATGTCGAATTTGAAGCGAATCGTATTGGTTTGAATTTTCAATAATTGGATAGGGCATTGTGTGAGCATCTTTCTAAGTAAAGTCTTAAATATTTCGCAAGACTCATAGATTGACTCTCCATTTAATTAAGTAAATTAAGTGATAGCATTCTTAAAGTTGGCAGTTTTTAGAAGGTGAAAAGTACTTAGCTAAGAACATTTCGGCCAAATCATTTCAAGTTGTAATATATTGATGATGTAATGAATTTAACCATATTTTATCTTTTTTCTTAGTGAAAATGGGAACAACTTAGTCTAACAACATCATCAGAGGCATCATTGTACTTAAATGTTATGTAAATCTCCAAGAAACTTGTTATATGTAGGTTGGGATTTTCTATGGATGAACATTTGAACTATTTTGGATCTTTTAAATGATTGATGGTTTTAGCTCAAAGTTATTTGTCTCGATGGTTGTTCTATTGATATTATGGGAATTTCTTCAATTATAGAGTTTGCAAAATATCTGAAGAGGCCTAGGTTGAGCATTTTCTTTTTAAGAGTTTGCCATGTTTCCTAATGTACAATAGCATGTCACATATTCAGTAACAATTTTAGCAAAATAAGGTTGGCATTGCGGCGTTGATGGTAGGTAGCATTGTGGTGCTAACATGAATTTTTAGTAATTGCAAAAATTAACAGGATATATGTGAACAGAAACACTACACAACAAAGCATACTGGTGAAAATAATATTAATCAACGTGCACAAGAACAATACAATACAAATACAATCAACACAAAAACAACATAAATTTTTGAACTAGAAATGATGTCAACTCATTAATGTTAAACTTCGAATTCTAAAATCGCACCGTTGATCCTTGGCAACGGTACAAAAAAATTGATCAAACTTTACACGGACAAAGGCAAGTACTTGTGTCGACCAAATCCTATAATGTATTTGAATAAGAGATCTTTTCTATGAGGATAAGTTGCAATTTTTTTAGTGACTTTAAATACTAATTATTAACCCTAATTTTTGTTAAAATGAGAATTTTGCAAAAATGATGATTTTTAGGTTTTTCTTAATAAAGAAAATTTAAAAAATACAACACTCCTATGAAGTTGCAATTTATAAAATCAACTTCTACGATAGGTTTATTTAAGAACTTATGGTTAATAAGGAACAAAAAAGGTTTAAAGTCTTAGTTGATAGCTAGACAGCCAAATATCAAACATCGCAAATGTGATATGTGTATGTTATTAGATGATTTTAAAATTGTTTTTCTTTTTTTATTTTCCCTAAACAGCTGTTACAATTCAAAAGCAATACATATCTTTTCTTAAACCCTAGTTGTGAAACTTCTTGGTGTAGATTAAGACTCTATTCGTTATCGTTAACTTAAACTAAATTTTAAAATGAGGTTGGCCACCACTAATGCTGAATAAAATTGAAAGAAATGCAATCAAACATAGGATTTAACTTGCAATGAAAATTTTATCCAAAAAAATTAACTTCTAAATCACAAATTCATAAGAAAACAAGTGTTTTACCTAGCATGCTTTTACACAACAAACCCAGAAAATCTTTCATTTCATTCAAAAAGGTAAATGTTTACAAGAGATTCATAAAGAAGAACATAGAAAACAAAAGAACCCGGACTTCCGAAGAAATGTATATTGAATTAGCCCGTTTCCAAGTTCTCCTTCTTGCTTCCTCTTACTTCACTGGTCCAGAAATCACTTCACTTCACTTTACACACATACTCACACACACTCCTTTGGACTCGACTCTCCTATACTTCCAGAGGTTTCACTCTCTCTTCTTTCCCTGATGTTTCTTCTGAATATTTTAAGCCTTCTCAGCCATTCCAACTCCCTTCCCGCCTTGGAAATTGAAATTTCAGGGAATAATTCTCTATAGGGCTGTTGTGTCGTGGCCCTGGCTCAATGTTGCGACGCTCAAGATCTAGCGCTGTAGCGCCGAGCCTTCTGTCTTTTGGTTCTTTGCTATGATGTCGATAGTGCTGTGATGCTCTGAAAAAGTGATGCTGAGGTGTTGCAATCTAGCATTGCTGCACTAAGTAGGCACTGTGGCGTTATATTGAACTTCACCAAATGTTTCTGAAATTTTCTCCAAGGGTTTTTCTTTATAAAACACATAAAGTTATGCATTATATGTAAAAAAAATATGAAATAAAACAAGTTTTTAGGCATATTATTAGGTGTTTCTCTCGCTCAACAATATCTACCATGTATACTTTGCTTCTTATATTTATAACACTTAAATCTTTTATATCACATCAAAAATACCATTATTGGGACTTTTTAAGAAGCGTGAAACACACTTTTATGTATAAATTTGGTGGCATATATGTAAAAATTAATGTTTAGGTGTTAGATATGTAAATACATAAGAATTGAGCGGTATGCATGTAAATTCTCCTCTTAAATATGTGACATTGGAAGGATTCTGATTGAGAATGACGTGAGACTGGTTATATTGTTGCCCATTATCAGCAGTAAAGAGAAACGATATGCCTGTGGCAGAAGTTCCACATGATGAAATTGGCGAGATGCTGCGACCGATAATAAAATCACCTAGTAAATTGTTCTGATCATGTAATTAATGGCGGCGTCGGACTACCTTGTTCTTTTTCCCATTTGGTTGCATTTGGTAGCTATTGTTAGGATTTGATACTCAAGATTTTAGGCTTCGGATTGTGCCTAAGCAACCATATTGGTGACTGCTTTGTAAAGATTATTTCAGAATAAATGAATGATATTATTCATTTGTTGTCCATGTAAACTCTGCCTTTTTCTTCCCTTCTTTGGCTGGAGATTCTTCTGCCACAGAAGGGTGGTTTTTTTGTTCATTTCAATTCAATGAAATTAAGATTTTGGGTTTGCTGCACTTGTTCTTCAATGTATATGACATTTGCAGCAATATTTTGTTGACTCTAAATGCTTTTCGTAATCAGCTGTAAATTTAAACTGCACTGTGAGTATGAGGCCACTGATCCATGTAGAATTACTGCGTTTTTTTATGCATTTCCTTTGTGAAGTAAAATCATGTCAGTAAAGAACGCATTTTAGTATTAGTTTATAAGAGACTAACAATCCTATTTCCTGAATAAATCCTAGAAGAGAAAAGAAAGAGAAATTCTAGTATGTGTTGTGGCATTTAAACAAAGATTTGTTTACATATTGCAAAGGTAGATTGCTCATTTTACAAATGTGAAGAATTGGAGGAAATGCTAATGTGCTTTGCTTTATAATTTTATATCTTGTATTTGGTTCCAATATCATTAATAGGATACTGGTATGGATGTAAATGCTGCTTGGATTTATGAGGATCAGTGGGAGAATTTCAGACTGTTCTTTCTTAAGCTGATACAATTGATGAGCAACGTCTCTGTTTTTCTATATGTTAGACAACAGAGAGCATTTTGCATTGCCCACCATTGTATCAGAAAAATTTATATTGTTTATTGTGTAATAAGTTGTAATAAATGAAGCTGATCTTGATGTCTTCCAACTAGTTGAGACTCCTCTTCAAAAGGAGCAATTATTATGTGTGGCAACTGTATGTTCGTATGACTGTTCAGATAGGTTGCCGTGCGATACACGGTAGTGTGGCTGCTTCCAGACCGTCGTTCAGACGTATGATCAGCCACACATAATAATTTTCCCTTCAGAAGATACCTATATTGATGGATATAATTTGATTTAATAAAAAATTGTTTTGAAGCTCTCCATTTTGTTTTGAGATGAATATAATATAATTTTTTGATTGATTCACATGTTTTATCATTTATGCACCTCTAAATAGATTTTATGATTATTTGGTTGATTCTGGTCAAATTTAAATTATATCATCATAGCATAAATTTTCCGGTGTTCATTGGATTGCTTTTTTTTTTAGGTAAATTTGCTTTTGCAAGATGTACTGCAAATTATAACAAAAAAAAAAAATCTACAATGGTGAGAAAACTTGGGTGTAGATGATTTAATATTATATAAATATGCCACACATAAAATTAATCTATTTTAAATATATATATATAACATTTATTCTCCTAATTGGATCATCAGATGGTTGACGTGTATTGTGGCCAAATCTCTTTTACGCTATACTTTTCTATCACATTATAGGCTCGATGCATTCCTCTACATCAACCATCCAACTTGAATTGTACCAATAACATCCCCATGTATATCACTATCACTTTGAACAATTGACCCGAGATATCTAAAATGTTCACCTCTTTTAATGATTTGATGACCCATTGTTACAACTTTGTCTCTAGATCTATTACTTCTAAACTTACATTCCATATATATAGTTTTATATCTACTCAAACGAAAGCCTTTAGACCTAATGTAGACCTTCATAATTCATAATTTTTTTTAATCCTTTCTCTAGTCTTATCCATAAGAGGCAACTTCAACAAAAAAACATACACCAAGTTACATCCTCTTGTAAATGTCTAATAAGAGCATCCATAACGTAAACAAAAAGATACAAGCTTAAAGCCGATTCCCGATGTAATCCAACTAAAACAAAAAAAATATTTGGTCAATCCTTCTTCTGTTTGAAAACAAGTAACAACTATAGTATACATATCTTTAATCACTAAAATATAAGTTATATTAATACCTTTCTTTTCTAGAACTCTTGGAACTTTATGATAAGCTTTTTCTAAATCAATAAAAATTATATGTTCGTACTTTTCCATCAAACATCTCATTAAATATAAAACTTTAATAGTAGACTTCCTTGGCATAAATCCAAACTAATTGTGAGAAACCTATGTGCCATGTCTTAACCTATGTTCAATTATCTCTCCCACATAAATGTATGGCAAGTTAATTTAATTCATCTTTAATTTAGACACTTCTAATAATACATATTAAATAATTGTGCTTCCACCCTCTAAAAGAAAATTTATGAAAGCTGCCTTGATCAGCTTGCATAATATATGTCATTGTCCAAATCAGGCGTAGCAGACACGATACAAGAACAAAAGGTTGTGGAGGAGAATTCATAATCTATACTTGGAAATGGTGGTTGCACCCGCTTAATTCTCAACTATAAATACTTTGTCATATTCTCTAATATCTTATTCTTTAAAAAAAAAAAAAATGCAAATTCATCTTAAAAGTAGTATTAATGGATAAATTTATAGTTGAGCTTCTCAGATACCTTATGTCGGTCCATATTTTGGAAAACTTTATAATGTCTGGCACCTAAGTTTTCCCTTCGCCACAACAGTATAAAAACTTAGATATTAGGAAAAGAATCTAAAATTTAATTATTTTACTGTGAAGTTTAGCATCATATACAATTAGTACTCAAGACCCTGATAAGATTTCCACCAAGAACTTTGCTTATTAAACCAAATAAAAAGCGTCCTTTAAATTTTGTTCAGTCTTCTTCTTTGCCTCTGTTTTAGCCATCCATAAATTCGTATAATTGACCAGGCCCTTATATAACTATGTGTGTTTTTAGAACCTTGTTTTGAAAACAACGCATTCTTGGAAATTAAAGCATGAAAGCCCAATCATATAATTAATGGTACATACTACATTTTAGCAGCACTTATGAGTGCTGATATATTTTAAAACGTCCCAGCATTTATGAGGGTTGTCGTATGTAGCATTGTGAAAGATCTTCCCCACGGTTTGCAAAAGCACTGTGAAAAGTCTTGGGAATGCTAAACAATGATAGCGTATTTGCAATGCTACAATAAAATTAGTAGGTGTTAAAAGCGCAGCAAAAAATGAAAGCGCTATGAAAAGTTTTCTTTTTTTGGGTTATGGTTGAGTAGCTCTTTATCTTTTTAATCATCTTTTGTATACTTAGTTTTTGCAAATATCATTGATCACAATCTTGCCATTATTAGTGCCTTGATATGGTATCTAATTAAAAACCCTTTTTAATCATCTTTTGTATACTTAGTCTTTGACTGGTACATCACTTCTATTGATGCATGTTAGAAAGTTCGTGACAGTAGAGCAGTAGAATATCGTCTTAACGTGTACGAAGATTCAACACACATTGAGAAAAGAGAAAATAACTAATAACGACATCAGAAATTTTTACATGGAAAATTCGGAAAGGAAAAATCATAGGGTCTGACCCAGCTGAAGAGTTCCACTATTAAAAGATGATTACAGTTGCACCCACTTCTCCCACGGGCGGAAAGTGATTATTAGGTTTTATAAGTTGCAACATCGACGTGTAGTTGAATTTGTTGCTTGGAACGGGCGGTGACCGATAGCGATTGACGGTGTCTAGTCAGTGGTCGTCGACAATGGTTAGTGGTGTTCGACATAGATTGGCGGTGATCAACGACAATCGACGGTGGTTGACGGAGGTGAATGTTGGTTGACGATAGTTAACGGTGGTCAACGACGATCAACGAAAGTCGACGACGATCAACGGTGGTCGACGAAGGTTAGTGAATCGATGGCGGTTAGTGGTAGTGGTGTTGGACTTTAGCTTATTCTCAAAACTCTAAGCTCTATCTCAGATCTTAAACTTTCATGCTCCTGTTCATGAGATTAGTGGGGCTCTATTTATAGAGCTTTGTGTTTAATTAATACTGGAATATAAATCACTTTGATCGAACGACCCAGAGGGATTTCCTAAATCAAACAACATTTGATGAACATTGGAGTGTCTTAATGATGTCGGAATTGAGTGATTTTGAACTTGTTGGATTCATCTTGTCGAGACGCTCGATTCGTTTATAAGTTTACCAGGTACGACATTTGTTTGACCTTCCAAGTATGTTCGTAAAGCTTTCAAGGGTATTTTAATGGCTTGATATGAGCTTGGTTTGACTTGAATTTGATCAATTTTGGTACCATTGAGTCTGTCTCATCGAGCTGGTCAGTTTGACTGTATGTTTGCTAAAATCGGAGCTCTAGATGACTTCTAATTGAAGTTTGAATGTTCTCTAATCAAAACATCACTTCGAGATTTATGTTATGGCTCAAAATCCGTGCTGCTTAATGAAATTTTATTGATGTCGTGTTACTTATAACAATTTTTTTTATGTATTTCACTTATAATAATGTAAAGATCTTGTCACATTGGGAAATTTTATGATGATTACTTTATAAAGAATCTCAATGCAGCCAAAAATCAAATTTGGGATCCGATTATAGAGTTTATAAAATCAAACGACATAAATTTTAGTGATCCATGTGTAACATACACTAGTTGACCAATAAAAAATAATAATAATAGTAGTACTAAAAAATCAACCTAGTTGCCAGACAATAGAAAAAGCTACACTGAGATCGCTGTAGCATCATACCTACTTATTTGTATAAGCTGCAATGTGTAATAATTTCTTATAAAATAATTTTGATACAATAAACTACAAAAATAAAAATACCAAACATGTTTATATTATGATAATTTTTCACCTAACTAAAAAACACAAGTTTTCGTATATAAATAAGGTGGCATATATGTAAAAATTAAAATTTAGGTGTTAGAAATGTAAATACATAAGAGTTTAGTGGTATGTATGTAAATCTTATTAAATTGAATATAGATGGATCTTCATAATCATGATAATAACTGTTCAAATCTTTATTAATACAACTAGCTGACACCTAGCTATATATAATGGATACTATCTTTACTCACTTCTATAGCCATTTACATACTTATCCCATTGATAATACATGTGTTTGGTAACGATTAGTTTGATTCAAATAAAATACAATAAATGTGGCCATAAGTCATTGTGCATCCATTGATGCTTTAAGTTTATTTCCATATATGTATATGCTTAGTTATAAATCTCATGCAATTCAAAAGATTGTGTTGTTTGTTGAGATTGTGGCTTGTGTGGGCATCTTGCTTTTGGAAGGTGTTTTGAGTTTATGATTGTATCATTTCCTTTCTCTTCCCCCAATGGCTTTTATTCTATTGTCAAATTCTGAGTGGTCAAACTGGTCTCTAGGGAGAGAAGCTCTTTCTAAGCTCTAAGTTTGAACAAACTATAGTCACAAGTGTCCTCCTACAAAAGAAAATATAAATGGTAATTAGAGGCAAAACAAAATTTTAAAATAATTGAAATGATATTAAAATTAGTATGCCACTTGCATGTGTTTTATTAGATATGTTGTCAGCCCATTGTTTGTCCGATTAATGCTGATACGTACAAGCATGTTGCTTAAGGACCATGGACTCTCATCCAAGTAGTTGAGTCTATTAAAATAAAAAAAAGTTACTAAATAATAATTATCCACTAAAATTTAATGCACAAACTAACACTTATCATCTTCGTTCTGTACTTAGTATGTGGGAGCACACCTCCATTGTGCAGGCAAGTGCCCATGTGCCCACATTCTGAAGCCCAATTCTGCTTGTTCTCTCTTTAACATAGTTAGGAGAGGCCTAGGCTCTACAGAATTGGGTTTAGACATCCTTTATAATCTATAAAGATCTCTGGTCCATCTCAATGTATGTCAGTGAACGTATCACGCAATTTGGCCTCCCCTATTATCTCAAAATTTTTCCTAATCTACGATTCTCAAGTAACCAGGAGAACTCCTTTTGCACCACGAATATGAATCGGTTAAATCTATAAAGTTACACAATTTAAGATTACTATTTAGTGTTTATCTTAAACTCTTTGAACTACATAGCCCAAACTTTAATTAGGATCTCTTTCCAGGATAAATACAAATCATCATACTTGCTTCTGACAATATGCCTGATAGGTGAACGGCTTGCCTGGATGGATAACATCTAAAAAAGGAAATTATCATGAGTTTAATAGTCAAAAAGAAAATAAAGTGCACTTTATTGTAATATAAAGTACTTAAGTATCTCCATTGGGCTCTTGTTGAGTGTGTCGAGTGTAGCCTGACACACCTGGATCTGTAGAAGTAGAGACACTTACATAATATGTGGGCGGCGATGGTATAATGGCAAACTATAGAGTGTGATAAGTTGGTGAATCTATCAAACTCAATGTGAGCGCGTCGGACATGGAGGTCATGGTAGTCACTGACGCAAAAGTTTTAGTCCATTTATTAAGGGCATCAGTGTAATAAGAGCTTAAAACCTCTTCAGGTGAAGAAGTTGGCTTTTAAGAAGGAGAATAAGAAGTTGTATAACCAGTGTATGGAAGAAAGATTTATCTGAGGCTTATGGAAAGAAGTTTGTCTGATGCAAAATAAGATCGGGGTCAACATCTAGGGTGTATCCATAGTCAGACATTTGAGGCCACTCATTTCTTAAAAGAAGATGAAGGTGTTGAAAACCAACAGAAGATAATATCCTCCAATGATTATGATGAGGATGAGCATATTGAGATCTATCAGTGCTTGATCTTCGAGGAAGATTTTTTTTTCTCTAATTTTGTTTTATAATATTGCACTTATTAGTGTATTGTTTTACATGCATCATACATGATTGTTGGTAATATGTTGATCTTGAACATTTGTCTATTGTATCTCTTTTCCTTAAATTGTAGCTTGAGCCTTTAATATGATGTTAGCAAGGCTAGTAATATCAATTTTAGACATTCGTTATATTGATTACATATAACTTTCCCCTAAGAGAATTCTAAATCATTATAATTCTTATTAGAAATCCAATATTGCCACCTAATGGAAGCATAATGATATCAAACTCTTCTGGGCCTTATTACTTCTGAGATACATTTAGTGTACTTATTTCTTTTGAGACGACTTATGGTCATTTGAGATTTTTTAACATACTTATCCATTCCAAGACTAATAGCATTTTGAGATTTTTTTATTGTAGTTATCAACCGCTTGCTCTTATGTAATCTTTATAGTGATAAAAACTTCATCCACTACTAGTTTCTCATAGAGGCTACTTCATAGGCATGCCTTCCAGGCGTATGGTACGTGACTTTATCTATCACTTGTCCTCAAAGGATCTTTCTGGTGGGGAATTTGTCCACTACTTGCTTTATATCGAAACAACCTCATGGGTGTGTTCTCCAAGGTACGAGTAGAAACTGAGTCTATTGCTGAAAAATGAGAATACTAGACCCATATAAATTTATTTGTTACTGTATTACTTGATGACATTAGCCCATTTGAAAGAGGCCGATCATGAGAAATTGAACAGTTTGTAATCATCATTCAATTCATTGAAAAAAGAAAAATAAAAATTTTCTTTTGAATCATGTATTTGTCATTTTCTTAAACTAATTTATTAATGTAATAGACTTGCTCACCCTCAAAAGAAACATCGGTTCCCCTCTTGTCATTTGTTCTCTCTCAATCTAAATAACTAATTGAAAATAGCTCAAATCAACCCAAATTAATTGCGCTTGACTGAAAGTAATGGAGAAATGTCATTCAATTAACAGAATTGATTGGTGGAATCTTTGAAAAGCTTAGCCATACATCCGCAGAAAATCTTGAAATTTTTAAGAGCAGTAACGTGAGTTTGGATCTGCAAGAGACAGACGCTGTATTATTTAAGTTCCTTTCATAATAAATATACTGATCATATACAGACAGATGATTTAAATATAAATATATAAACATTATGAGAAATTTGGCAGCACTAAGCAATAACAGGCTGTGTCAAATCACGACTTTACAGCATGAAAGCTGAACTTTTGGCTCTTCATGGCCGAAGAAGTCTTGCTGTGGGACAACCGCAGTATACCAGCTGCCTGGCTCAAAATAA
>NEWO01000172.1:318947-394951 GCA_003013225.1 Phalaenopsis aphrodite
TTGGGTAAAATTGAATATTAAAAAAATAAAAATATCACAATTTGAAGAAAGAAGTCTAGTTCTGACAACCGAATTTAAAAAAACATAAATCATTGTGATGTTTGATGGTGATTGTTGTGTCTGTCCGCTAGTTTTAAATATTAAGGTGCCTATGCGTTAGATTGGATGTTAGGACAATAGTTAGTTGTTTTATGAGACTTTTCTTCTGCAGCAAACCATGCTTAGTGAAATAGCCGCTAAAATCATAAAAATAAAATTGATATGTTCCTTTTTTTTGCAAGTGTTAAAAATAAATAAATAAATAACACCTCAAGTAGAGTCAATAGGATTGGGGCCCTAGTGTGCAACATAGCGCTAGATCCAAGTAGGCTTTTATGTTGATTGTGTTTTGTTTGTATCTTTGTGAATACTAATATTATTTTGCAGGGTGTTGTTGTAAATGTAGGGTGTCATAATAAGTGTAGATTTCCATTTTCTTGTTGAGTCTAATATAGAGTTAAAGTTTGTCTTAGTTAGTAACCTATGGTTGTCTTGACTGTTTGAAGTGGGAACCGCAAGACAATGGAATGAGGACGAATCACAACAAGAATAAACATCAAAGAAGAGGATAAACCTCAACTTAAATCAAAAACAATGATGGACCCCAAAGTAACCCTAAACAAACTAAAGACATCTAGATAGTCTAGTCGATTGACAAGTTTGTCTTAGATATAGTAATTATTACCTTCTTATTTAATGAATTTTATTGCTTTTGTTTGTTTAAATGTGTGTTAATTATGTTATGTGTCTGCTTAGATTTGTCTCTTTTTTTTTTATGTTTATTGGCGAAATTTTCTTTATAACCTCGATCGTTTCTAATATGCCCTTCAAAACTAGTTTTATCATACTTAATTAACTCAAATTTAATTTTAAAAAAAAAAAAAATCAAAACTCATAACAAAAATAAAAAAATAAATAAAATAACATATTGCATTCACACCTTATAAACATCATAATATTTATAAAATAGAATAGAGTAAAAATTAGGATTAGACATGTAAAGATCAACTTTAGGTATATACATATGTTGATTTTTTTCCTTATCTTCAAGCCCTCACTTATTATACGGAAAGGGATGATCTGTTCTGTGGAGATCACCACCCTTATAGAGTGAATGCCTTCACATACTCAACTTGGCCATGCATCATCAAGGACTACATAAATATAACTCTAATGAAATAAAATCACATAGTTTAAATAGTATAATAAAATTTTAAATTTGAAATGGTGAATAAGAATTGCTTTGCATTAATTCTTAAGCATTTGCATATCAATCATACTTCAGAAATCTTGATTTCATTAATCAAGTTGTAAGACATACTTTCTCTCTCTAACAAATAATATCAGTCATAAAAATCTACCAATCTTTAGCTCATAAGACTGCATCCAATAGGATAAGTGGAGACTCTTAGTCTCCTGTCAATGGGTCTTTCTTTATCGCACTTCCTTTCTAACAATCCATGAAGTCATCTATATTTTTACAAAATGAAATAGGGTCATTTATATGCAAAACATCTAATTTTTATGTGTTTACATATCTACCACTTAAAGTTCGTTTTCGGATTTATACCACCCAAATATTTAGTACCACATCTTGAATATCACATTTTAACTTTTGAAAAATGGCTCACAAATTTTTATGTGTTTACATTTTAACTTAATTTTAACTTATGCAAATTTTGCAGTTTTCAATGGATATCACCTAATTATTATGCAATTACATATCTAACATCTAAACCTTGATTGTTTACATTTATACCACCCAAATCATTCATACGACATCAAAAAATATTATTTTTTTAACTTTAAAAAAATAAACATGCATAGATAAGGTGGTATATATGTAACAATTGAAGTTTAGGTGTTAGATATGTAAATACATACAAAAGAATTGACTGGTATGAATGTAAACCTTTAAACTGAGTGCTCAATAGCATACAAAATTTGCAGTTGAAGATATATCAGAAAAATGTAAAAATTTGAGTGCTCGATGGTAGAAATGTCAGTAAAGATGATATATTGACAATGTTTGCAATGATGAACACATTGTATTCTCATAAGAATATATATATATATATATTATTCATGTTCGATTATGTTCAGCTCGATCATTAAGAAGAACAAAGCATGTTCCTTGAAAGCTCAATTATCTAATGAGCCAAACACAAATTTAACTTTGTTGGGATATTTGCATATATACCGCTTTATTCTTATGTATTTAAATATCTAACACCTAAACTTTAATTCTTACATTTATACCACTCAAATCTTTCATAGTACATCAAAAATAACATGATTTAACTTTTAAAAAGATAAATAAACACCTTTACATGAAAAGGTAAGGTGGCATGTATGTAAAAAGTAAAGTTTTGGAGTTAGATATGTAAATACATAGAAAACGAGTGGTATGCATGTAGATTTTCCAACTACCATCCACTACCAAAGACTCTTATATTATTCCACTACTAAGGATGTGGGATGCATTGGCCTTTTGTCTTCTCAGATCTAAAAAATCATGGAAGATTTATATACATACCATACCACTCAATTCCTATGTATTACATATCCAACACCTATAACTTAATTTTTTACACACATACCACCTTGCCTATGCATGAAAATGTGTTTTTCACTTTTGAAAAGTTAAAATGGTGGTATTTTTGATGTGATATAAAAGATTTGGGTGCCTTAAATGTAAAACAGTAAAGTTTAGGTGTTAGCTACGTAAATACACAGGAATTAAGTGGTATCGCTGTAAATACCCCAAAAATTATGCCAGGGGTTTTTCATTATGAAACAGAACAGGTGAAGTGAAGCAGGAAGGGCAAGACAATGCACAATATTTCCTTATCATAGCAGGAATCATTATAATACTTTGTATGATTCAGGGGCATTTACAGACATACCACACAATTCATATGCATGTATTTACTAACACATCTAACACCTAAACTTTAATTTTTTACATCTATACCAGTTGAACAGTGAAACACAACTTTTAAAGCATGGGTAAAGCGGTATAAATGTAAAAATTAAATTATAGGTGTTTGATATGTAAATACATAGTAATTGTGTGATATGTATGTAAATCTTCCAAATATTAAACTTATTGATAAGAATCAGCGACAAAATCCCATTCAAGCAACCCCATTAGGCAGGATAATGCAATGACCATAAAATTTTGACAAATGTAGGATCAAAACTTGATCAAGTAATTCGTCTATTTATAAATACAGCCTACATGTTATATTAAATTTTAAGGTATGGCAGTCATTAGAATAAAGATGCCACTCATCCATAATCCATGACATAAAAAGAAAGGCACGTTTACATACATACCACACAACTCTTATTTATTTTCAAATATAAAACCTAAACTTCCGTATTTACATTCATAACATTCAAATCTTTAACATCACACGAAAAACACTACTGACTTTTTAAAGTTAAATGTAACTTTTCAAGCATCAGTTTATGACATCAGGGTATTAGATATGTAAATACATAGGAATTCTGTGCTATATATGTAAATTTCCCAAAAAAAAAATAGATCGCTTAGTTCATAATATACGAAAAATGAGGCCAACGACCACCATAATCAGAGATAAAGAGAGCGGGGCATTCTAATTCAAACTCATTTCACCATTTGAAAATTACAAAGACTTACTAGACAAAAGGGGCATTTGCATACAAACCACTTAATTCTTATGTATTTACATATCTAACATGAACTACATAACACTCTAATCCTTAATATCACATAAAAAATACCACTAATATTATTTACATATATAGCACCACCCAGTTCCTATGTGCATTTACAAATCTAAAACCTAAGCTTTACTTTTTTGTATTTATACCACCCACCCCAAATCTTTGAATACCACCACCATTTTAACTTTTAAAAGGTGCGTTCGAATTGAATGGTATGTATGTAAATATTAAATATAATTATAAAATTACAAAAAAATACTGATTTTTGAAGCTGAATATTTCAGCTGAGGTATGCAGCTGGTGTGAAGGACATGCTTGACAAATACTTGTCAAAGGAGAAGATTTTCCTCAGCAGAACTATATTGTGAAGAAAGGCAAACTTGAAAGCCACTACCATCTCAAATAATTATCTTGTTCTTGTTATGTGCCCAAACATGCATCAAGTTCTTGGTTATTGATCAATTGGATTAATGAAGGTCTATAGTAGGATATCTTCAAGCATTTTTGCAATTAGGGAAACATTAGATTTTGATCACATTAGTTGGAGCCTTAGTTAATTACATATCTTTAGCAATGATATGGATCGGTTAACTACAACATCCCTGATTTTTCATATATATAGTGATTGTTTTCGAATGAAACGAAATTTTTGTCTAGTAATACATGATCAACTTGGTTATTGATGTGTGCTAGAAAATTCGCGATGATAAAGTTGCACATTATTGTCTTAGTGTCGCATGATTATTCAACAAACATTCAGATAAAATAAAACAACCATTAAAGATGCCATAAGTTTTTACAAGGAAAACTCGTAAAGTGCAGAAAAATAGGGTCTAGCCAAGTTGAAAAGATCCACTATAACGTGGTGATTACAGTTATAATTTATTGTCTCACAGGCGAGAAAGAGAGACACAATCTCTTGAGTTACAATTTTAGTGCACTAATAATTTGTCGTAAGAAGTGAACGGTGACGATGGTAATCTATGGAGGCCGACAAGTAGTGGTTAGTGGTGGTTGGTGACTAGTGGTTGATGACGGTCAGCGACGAGATGATATTGGATCTCAGCTCATTCTCCAACCTTTAATCTTCTAGTCTTCTTTAGGCTTCTAGCTCTCTTTTCTCCTTTTTTTTTTAATAGAGGGGTAAGGCTATATTAATAGAATCTCATTTGCAATTAATGAAGGAATATAAATCACTCTATTCGGACGCCCCAAAGAGATTTCATTGGTCAGACGGTGGTTAATGGACAATTTAGTGCCTTAATAATGTCATAATTGAGAGATCTTGGCTCGTTGGATTTGTATTGTCGAGAAGTTCATTCGACTATAAGCTTGTTAGATTAGATATCCGTTTGACCGTCCAAATATGTTCAAAAATCATATAAAAGTGATTTAATGGCTTGATCGGGGCTTGATCTGGCTCAGATTGGATTGATTTTGATATTGTTGGGTCCTTCTCTTCGAGCCGGTCAATTTGACTATAAGTTTGTTAAAATCAAAGCTCTAGATAATTTTTAATAGAAGTTTGAATGTTTCTCGCTCAAAAGATTGACTTTATTCCTGCAGTTCCTCAAGATTTATGCCAGAGTATGAGAATTTGTTAATAACGTAACAGTTATGAACAATAATATTGTTTTTTATCTGCTCCCAAAATTATTTTTTTCAAGTCAGATGACTCCATTGGTTTTTCTTAATAAAAAAAGGTAAACAATTAAATAAACAAAACATCCAATAAAATTATAGTAATGAACAATTATGGTCCATTGGTCCCACACTTTAGGTTAGTCTTAGGGTGTGTTTGTTTCGGCTATGGTTGCATGAAGTTTCAATTCAAAAGTTGTCGTTGAGAACCTGCTGTTTAAGAAATGGTTTTACAGAAGCAGATGTTCCGTTTGAAAATTTATGTTGTGAAACTGATGTCTGTGAATAAGGGTGCGTGTAAATATGCATGTTTCATTTTGTGTTGTCAGAGATTTGAATGGTATGCATGTAAATATGCATGTTTAGCTGTTAGATATGTAAATTCAGAAAATAAAATCAATATATTTAAAATAAAATTAAAAGTACTTTTTTCAAACAGATTTTTTTTAAAAGTATATTTTTTTTCTTTTAACCCACTCTAATATTACATTTTAGATTTATTTTAATAAAAGATATTAAATATTATAACAAAAATTAGATGGTAGTACATATGAGCATATTTTCCAATAAGAAAAAGATGGCAATTGAGTGGCATGCATAAGCAGAAGACATTGGAGGAGAGACCTCTTCTAATTGTATCGGAGAGATTTCTTTTAAATAGTCCCACGAATTGAATTGAATGGTCTGCATAAATATTAAATATTTCAACTTCTCCAACGGCATAAATATTGATGATGTTGTCTCTGATTTTAAATACGGACGCAGTTCTGAAACAAAGGAATTCCTGCTGTGGTTTTAAACTCCCATTTCTACGATGCGTGTCAATCAAATGCCGAAGGAGATGCAGTTCAGAAATCCAACCAAAAAGCTCTTCCAAATAGTCTTAGCTTCTGTTTGGGACAGCTAAAGTTTTTAAATAAATTGCTGACAAGCAATTGTTTCAGAAAAACTGCTGCACAACAGCTAATAAAGATAAAATGAAAAATAGTTGTTTTGCAGCTGTTTCGGGAGAAATGATTATTCTGCTCCTGTATAGTAATGATGTTTGAAACAAAACTGTCATAATATACCTAAGAGATTATTTCCCTTTCTATGTAAAAGTATTCATGCAAAATGCAACATGTTTATGATGCCTGCTACTGTTTTGATTTGCAATTTAAAGCATGAGAATAGTAGCAGGAAATTTCCAAAAAAGAAGGGGAGAAACAAGAATAAAGTAGTGACAAAAGAAATAAAAATAGAAATAAAAATAAGAAGTTGTGATAAGCATGAAGTCATGAATGTTATGGCATTGTGCCTCATCTTAAGTTTTTTTTATAATTTAAAAGATAATAAAACAAAGAAATTAATGCAAAAGAAAAATTATTGCAAATTATTGTATCAGGAAGAGAGCTGAGGCTGAAAGGAATCGAATTGTCCCCCAATTACTGATATTGGAAGCTTCTGAAAATGAGGAGATCCAATGCTAATACTTTGTAAACTAACAGCTGCCAATGCACCTTAAGGTTCGATTGGATAATCCTCTTTAAAACGCTTTATTGTCATATGAGTAATTAGTAATTGCACATTGAAATGACATAAATTTTGTTTTATGAAGTTCTGATGAAGAAATGAAAGGTACTGAAAATGTCAGATATTATTCCATCAATCCTACTTTATATTGAGGAGGATATGATCAGAGTTAATGATCCATCAATTATTTAACTCTCATATACAGTCATTTATATTTTTGAAAATTTGCATACATACCATACAATTCTTGTGTATGTTTACATTAATAACATTTTGGTAAATCTGCATTTCACTTTTAAAAGTAAGTTAGATATGTAAATATACAAGAATTGTGGCATGTAATAACTAATTATAATTGGCATTGCAGTGAAAGCAAGAAAAATAGAAGAAATTAAATTTTGGTTAAGGGCATCCTATGTTAGATTTAACTCAATATGTATGGCACTTTTTCTTAAGTTGATAAACAGTTTTTTTTTTATTTTACTTTTGGACCTTATAAAGCATAAAAAATGCAAAAATCAAATGTATAACATTAATAGGCTTCTTGGAAACTATTATTATTATATATTTTATGATTTTATCTTCACTTCTATTGATTATTATGAACAAATGACAGAAATCTCTTTCATACAGCCAATCTCCTACCCCCGCCCCAACTTTCTCCATTATTAATTGCATTTTGCTCTATAATTTTGCCCCAATCAAAAAGCAGAACATAATGAATGAGAAATAATGAATGATACAGAAATCATCAAATTATTTCTTGGCATTTCTCTGAAGGTGGGAATAAGAGGGCAATAAATGTCTTTAAAAAGCATAGAATTTAATGGATAAAACATTTTTAAGCCTTTATGGAGAAAGAACCCATCATACAAAGAGAGAATTATAGAGTGAAATGTCCTTCATCATAAGGCTCCTCCTCTGATGACATTTGATTTGATATAAATTCTCTCTATACTGAAGATAGAACTGCACTATCATTTTGAAAAATTAAAGAATAAGGATATATGGAGGCATTTTTCATAAAAGGTTATATGAAAATGATAAGAATACATAAAGTGTAAATTAAGGTCCTTTCTCATTCATCTATTTTGTTAAGATTTTTTTTTTGCATGTGCAGCCAAGAGGTATAGACCTTTTGCAGGTTCCATGGCAGGAGCATTCAATCTCATCTTCTCGTCGACGGTGACGGTGCTTCCGGATCAATTTACGGTACTATGGAAGCGATTCAGTTCAGAAGTAGTTGTGCCGTTGATAAGGGTAGCAGTTGTTCTTTGCCTTATCATGTCAACAATGTTGTTGATAGAAAAAATTTCAATGGGTTTGGTGAGCCTTTATGTTAAGATCTTTCGTCGAAAACCAGAAAAAATCTATAAGTGGAAGAAAATAGAAGAGGATGAAGAACAAGGAAGCTTGGCTTTTCCTATGGTTCTTGTGCAAATTCCTATGTTCAATGAGAAAGAGGTAAGCATTATTAAAAAATATATATATATATATATATATATATATATATATATATATATATATATATATATATATATATATATATATATATATATATATATATATATATATATATATATATTATGTATAAGTAGTGACTGAAATAGAATTTTTTGGAGGTTTACAAACTATCAATTGGAGCTGTTTGCAATCTCGTGTGGCCATCGGATCGAATTATAATTCAAGTTCTTGATGATTCAACTGAATTAATAACAAGGGTTTGATCTCCTTGCTCAAAACTAACTCAGCTGAGTCAACTACAGTTTATACCTACAGTAAAATTAATGCAACCATACTGTTGCACTGAGTTGCAGGATTTGGTTCAAAATGAATGTGAGAAATGGAGGAGAAAAGGAATAAATATAGATTACATATCAAGAGATAATAGAAATGGATATAAAGCAGGAGCCATGAAGGAAGCAATGGATCTTCCTTACGTGCAAATCTGCGAATATGTCACGATTTTCGATGCAGATTTTCAACCTGCGTCAGATTTTCTAATGAGAACAGTTCCCTTCCTTATCCACAATCCAGAAATTGCTCTTGTTCAAGCTCGCTGGAAATTTGGTAAGAACACCCTTTTTCTTTATATCAATATTAAGATCTAATTACTATGGCTTCAGAAAATATTGGCCAATGTGAAGTGCTCATTATACCTAATAGATCAGTATGTAATTTACACTTATTTTGATTTTATTACAGAATTATATATCAAGACAAAAATAATGGCTACAAAGTAACAATTTAATGCTTTTATACAGTGAATGCAGATGATTGCTTGATGACAAGAATACAAGAAATGTCTTTAAATTATCATTTTAAGGTAGAGCAGCAATCAGGATCATCGACAGTGGCATTCTTTGGTTTCAACGGTACAATATTTTCACCAAAGCATGCATGCAATATATATGTGTGTGTATATATATATATATATATATATATATACTTGTCAGAATTAATACAATTTATACAAAATTATTTGAAATGTAGGGACTGCTGGAGTTTGGCGCATAGCAGCTATTAATGAAGCAGCAGGTTGGAAGGAAAGAACAACAGTAGAAGACATGGATCTAGCAGTGAGAGCCACCCTTGCTGGTTGGAAATTTGTGTATACTGGAAATATCAAGGTAATCTTAAACTTGAAGATTAAAAAGAAAAAAATTGTTTTAATATAAGCAGGATGTTAAAATTCGTTTTTCGTTCAAATGATTGGTATAAGTGTAAATATGTTATCTTCCTTATCTGTATATGAAGTTAAAATCATATTATTACACTCAAAAATAAAACACAAGTGCTGCTCCATGAAATCATAGGTTCATTAAGAATAAAAATTATATTATTTTCAGGTAAAAAGTGAACTACCAAGCACTTTTAAAGCCTATCGTTTCCAACAACATAGATGGTCTTGTGGACCAGCAAATTTGTTTAAGAAAATGGTATTGGAGATCCTATGGGCAAAGGTTAGGCTTTCTTCTTCAATTATGTATATATCGGAACTTAGAACTAAACTAAGAAAATTTGTTTTACATATTCTATCTCTTATCATTGCAGAATGTGTCCCCACAGAAGAAATTTTATTTGATCTACAACTTTTTTCTGGCACGAAGAATCATCTCCCACATTGTCACCTTCTTATTTTACTGCGTTGTGATTCCTCTCTCTGTACTCTTTCCTGAAGTTCAAATTCCTCGCTGGGGAGTAGTTTATATTCCCACTATCATAACTTTTCTCAATGCTGTTGGAACTCCCGGGTAATCATCACCAAATATTAAACATTTAAAAAAATACTTCTTTTGAGTCCTATTGATATATGATTTTATTATTTTAACAATAATATATTTATTTTTATGTATTGCAGCTCCATTCATCTAACATTCTTTTGGATTCTGTTCGAGAATGTAATGTCTTGGCATCGATGTAAAGCAGTTTTTATTGGGCTCACGGAAGCAGAGAGGGCTAATGAATGGATAGTTACAGAAAAACTAGGTGATATGTTGAAGACTAAACCATTGGTTAGTGTTGTCACCAAAATCAGAACCAGGTTCTGGGATAGGTAATCATCTTACATTTTTCTTTTTTTTTTTAGATTTTTTTTTTACGGTGTATAATATATATACAACTCTCATAATTGTAAGCCATAAATAATATTCTAGCTGTGGGATTATTTTTATAATTATGCTAAATTTAATAATGATTTTTTTAAAATTTAGCATCATGTAATCAATTTAATATCTTCATAAAATTTAAAAGGTAATCAATTGAGATAATATGTCATTTAGGAAAACGTTTTGGTCATAATGAGTCTCAAATTCATTGAATAATTTTATGACGAGTGAAAATAATGAATAATCAATTAAATTTTATGTTAATCTTCTCTCAAAATAAATGTAATGATTTATATATATGCATTCCAATCAAGTTTGAGTTCTGTTCCTTTCAGTGATATTACAAGATTTCAATCATTAATCAGTGAATTTATATGTTTCAGATAGTTTGCCATTGATTTTTTTTTCCTTTTACTCGTCCATTTCAAACTTACAATATATTTTTATTTTATTTTATTTATATATATTTCCTTAAATTTTGGCAGATATAATTTCTGGGAGCTTGGAATTGGAGTATGCCTATGGGGATGTGCATCATATGACTATGCTTTCAGAACTGACCACTACTTCGTATATATCTATCCTCTCTCAATTTCCTTTCTCATAATGGGATTTGGCTATGTGGGAGCTTTCATCCCCAAGTGAAAATCAGAGCTCAAAGCCAACTTTGAATCTCCAGGAAAAAAAAAATTCTTTGGGCTTCGGAAGATATTTTTCCATTCTTTGGATATAATTCAAGATAAAAATAAGCACAGATATGTTGCATTATGAAGAATTGGAGTTCAGAATGACAGATTTATATGAAGACATGGGAGAGGGATGAATGTAATTTAATTTGTTTGGAGTGTTTGTTTTCTGCCAGATCAAAAATAACTATTATAAGAATAATTGATTTTATGCCTTCACGTCTACTGGCTAAAACGGTTCTCTTCCACCCTTTTTTTTTTAATATCTAATGAAATAATAGTTCATGAAATTATGAGCCACAGGTCAGTTTAGGGCAATTGTAATTATTTATAAAGTGGCAGCAAAATACTAAGAAAATAATCATTATTGCTCTTGTAGAGCCATCATACTCCTAAAAAACCACATTATAAAGAAGCACAACTCACCATAACATTTTGAATTTGAAGCCTATAAGAATTTATCTACAAATCTGATAGAACTTTAAACCTGACAAAAGCCCTTCAAAAACAAAGCATATAAATTAAATTAAAACTAAAAGCTTGCCATCAGATACAACTCAGTTTGCAGGGAACATTATTAAGGTTCCAAAGAATTTGAAGCAAATTCTTTTAAGTCTCACAACGATAAAATGGAAAACAAAAACCTTCTAGAGCAGGTGAAGGAAAATTTGTGCACACGTTTTGCAAACCTGCTGGGCAAAATATAGCAGCATTAGGTTCTGAAGTTCTCATAAGAAATCTTAGAATCAACCTACATTTTTCTTTCTTTTCAAGGTAAGATGACTGCTTGAACCCAATTCCTCTGGATTCTTCACTTTGCTTCGAACTAATGTGCCGCATCTTGAAGCTTACAGTCATGAACTTGATATTGATAAGAACAAAATTATTTGCTTTACTGATTAATATGTTACCAATAATCACTAATATTAGCTGTGGAAATATTAACTAAGCGGCATAATTTCAACAGTTTATTTGTGGCCAACAACTAAGTAACATGAAAATAAACTAAAATTTATTTATTTTTTAAATATGTTTGGCATGTTTCTATTTTTTATTTTTTTAAAATAACCTTTTTGAAAAACACTCAAAACGACTTTTCTAGTGTTTAAAAAAAAAATAAAAACATGTAAAAACTATACCAACCAAACATAATTTCAAAAATAAAAGCAAAAATGAAAAAAAAAACAAAAATAGAAATAAAAGTCATGCAGCCCTAAATAATTTTGAAATAAGCACATTTGTGTTATTTAAGATTCAAGAATAACCTAAAAGCTAAAGCAGGATGAACAGTGGGACACACAATACATATTCCTAAAATGTATCTCAAAAGGGTTGCATAACTAAAAAAAGATTAGCTTGGATTGCAGACAAAACAAATCTCAGGGCTGTTTGGTTGCAAGATTTAGCGACAATTTTACCCAGAATTTAAGCTAAATCTTTGTAAACAATTTGTAGAGCCATAAAAATCATATTACTTTCTTTAATGCCCCTTCACTTTCATTTAATCTAAATCCTGATTTAGAAAATGGGATAATTACATAAAGATCACTAGAAACATTGATATTTACAAATTAACCACCTAGGTGATTTTTTTGAACTACAGAACAAATGTATTTACGCGTGCCATTTGTAATTGCCCCTTAGAAAATCCTAGGATAAGTAGGATTTACGAAATTTGAAATAAATCTATTTCGTAGCCAAACAACCTCCAAATATATGTCAAACAAATCACGAGGATTTAAGTATAAATAGAATCTATTATGCTAAAAAATTGGGAGCTTTACATACAACCACATATCTAACAACTAAACTTTAATTATCATTTGTATAGCACAAAAATCCTTAACATCACAGCAAAAAAATATCACTAATATTAATTTTTCTAAAGTGAAACACACATCTCATGCATATGTTTTGATGTGATTATAGCAGAAAAATGTTATATAAATAAATATCAAATTCATGTGTTAAACATGTAAATACATATGAATTACTTGGTGCGTATGTGAATTCCCCAATCATTTCTGGTTTTCAGGATTCAACACTCCAGGAATTACTAATTCTGGAGTAATAAGATTTACTAAATCCTACTCGAATTATACACTACTTGTATAGAAAGACAACATAAAAGATATACTAAAAATGGTCAAATGAAGCAGCAAGCACAACTACTGGATTCTGCATGCTAACAAAATGGGATTGTTACATTCAATGTTATTCTTCATTTTAATAGGAATTTGCTCACAAAATGTACTTTAATGGCACTCTCAGTATAAATTTCATTGATTCGTTGATCTCAAGCTATTCTTGGCATTTCCAAGCCATGAACGCCACAAGCAGCTACTGCCGAAGTCCAAATAAACGAACTTCAAAATCATAGAATAAGTCTAAAACAACCTACTTTAATATAAATTTTATTTCCAAAGTTATCTTTTCAAAAAATATACCATTCTGAACCAAAAAATCTTCCTTGGTACTACAACCAGGAAGCCACGAACAACATTAACCCTAATTATATAAATTTTATATAAATAACTAAAAAAATAAAAATAAAAAATCAGAGTAAAAATGATAGATGATGACCAGCATTGAAGCTCCGCATGTTAAAAAGCATGCACCTGAGAAGTTAAGGCTTAAAAGAATACTCCAATCATCCAATATATGCAGCATTGGTGGCTCTGTTTTGTTGAGATTGGTCATACCTGCTTAAGAAGCAGCACTTTAATATACATGCAAAGTCTATGAAGTCGACCCTATTTATAGCATTTCAAATATACTACAAAGTAAACTGAATTCAAGTTTGTAATTCCGAATTTCACATAAAGAGCGGCATCCTTGCAAAACCTACTCGTTGTCAATCATTGTCTAAGAAAAAAAGGGGAATGGATATATATATATATATATATATGTATGTATATAATATATATATATATATATATATATATATATATATGAAATAAGAAATAAAAGAGTGTTAATTAACTAAAAGCAAAGAAGGCAGACTCATACCTGGCTTGTAATCTGTGTACTAAACTTTCACCATGTGAGCCTCAATCGATGAAATAAGGTCTTCTCTGGATTGAGATCTCAAAAGCAAAGAAGGCAGACTCATACCTGGCTTGTAATCTGTGTACTAAACTTTCACCATGTGAGCCTCAATCGATGAAATAAGGTCTTCTCTGGATTGAGATCTCCGACTCTGAAGCATTTGCCCCCTGTTTGGAGTCCAAAACGGCCTAGTTCTATCACCAAATGGAAGCTGAAGCAAGCTTCCAGAGGAAATACTATGTGAAAATCCCAACGGATGGGAAGAAGGTTCACCAAACTGAAGGCTGCCACCACTCAACCCAAAACCAGTGGCAAAAGGATGTTCAGAGCCAGCAACAGTTGGACTTAGTGGCATCTTTGTTCTTCCATCACCTGAAAGGAGGAGAGATGTTAAAATAATAAATAAATAAAAAACATCAAAATGTTGGGAGAAAATGCTGGGGAAAACCACCTGTACAAGAGTGACAATAGTCCCAAGAAAAGAAAAAAATAATTTAAAAATATATATCAAATAAAAAAAAGAACTTTCAAGATTCAGTAAGATCCACCAGCATCTAGAGAGAGATAAATGATCCACTGGTTCAAAAAAATATATAAGATATAATATATTTGCATACCCCAAATATTCCTTTTACCTCACTAGATTCCCCTTACTACTCTCTCTCTATCTCTCTATCTCAAAAATTCAAAACACAAGAAAACCTCAAAAAGAAATAACATCAGTAATTACATGCATGCATATTTCAAACATACATATGATCATATACTTGATATAAGCTTCCCTTATTCTACTTCTCTATAATGCATAGTACACAGTTCATTTGCCTTTAATCACCAATTGGAAGCCCTCACACTATATGTCACAATCTCTCCGAAAGCCACTACCTGTAAAACGAACTAAACCTGTAGAAGTAGGAGAACAAGACGATGCAAAGAAGCAACAGTGTTCATTTGAAATTATATCGAGCTATTGTAAAGTTTTATATGAAAAGTCATGTTGCTATTGGTGTACATATGTAAGGTATTTGATTTGGATTTGCTGAGATGAGGAAGTTCATTATGCTTGGACGATAGAGTTGGAAGAGTTCATGTACGTTGCATCACTATTTCAATTGAAAGCCCTCAAACTTCATGTGGTCATCTGTCCGAAAGCCACTAACCACCTCCTGCTATGAGACCCCTGGATGCTCTCCTTCGCCAGGCAAAACCGTCGACCACAAAAACTCGAAGTCCTTCTGTCAACCTCAGCAAGTATAACAATGTTGACCACATCCACTTAAAAATACAGAGGTGAAATAATGTTTGATGCTTGACCCTAGACTCTCCACCAATGAGAATGCCGTCGAACAATCAACCTCTTCCCTATTCGACCAACTGGGTCCTTGCCGCCCTTGATGGCATCCACAAGGAGAAGTTGAGAGAATCCTATGTTTGAGTTCATCTTCTTTTATTAAGCATTGTGTGGTGATAGGTAAGAAGATCTTAAGTTTAGTAGTCACCGAGCATAAAAATAAAAATTAGAATGGTCTGAATTCTTATCCAAAATTTTTATAGATTTAAAATGACTTTAGAATCAAACATCTAATAATCTTAGTTGGAGATTAATTATCTAATAATCTTACTTGGAGATTAATTATCTAATAATCTTACTTGGAGATTAATTCATGATGTGACATCCAAGGAGAAAGGATCATCTATGTGTGGCACCTACCCTCAATCAACTATGAGGGAAAATGAAACTTTGAGTGCTTCAATTGATCAGCAGTAAAATTATCAGCCGTTACCACTTTGTTTTATTGTCATCCTGCTCATTTGTCTTATCATGCCCTCCTTAAGCTCCCATTTGATACAAATGTTGACCAGCATAAAATCTCCAAAATTCTTAGCACTTAATTTCATAGTGAATTCACTATTATAGTATTTGTTATCATATACAAGATGTCATATTTGCTTTTCTATGCTGTCACCATAACACATTTGGTCACCTTTCAGGAATTATAGCAGAAGGTTGAGACAACCTTCTTTATCAAGCTTTCAAAAATAGATATTATGTTTCTCTTCAAGATAAGAACAAGTTTTAAACTGTGAAGCTTCCACATAATCCCATTAACAATCTTGGTTTGTTGATTACATAATCCCACATAATAAAAGAGTTCACCATCAACAATCCCCTATATTATTTGTGTGAATTATAAAAAAACAACACCTAAAGAAAAGTTCTGGAATTCTATAGACCTATGCACACGTCATAGATCACTTCACATATAACACTCAAGACTTATCTTCATATGCTCTCAAGATTCAAAGCATTAAAATAAACTTCACCAAATTGCCATTTTCTAATATCCTCACTTAAAATTAGTCAAGAATATCATAGACCTGCACGAACTACTGACAACAATCACAGTTCTAGTACTAAAGATAACAATCTCAATATACAAACTTCTTCATTAAATTTGAAAACAACTGGGCTTGAGTAACTAATGACGAGACTAGACTCAGCTGAGTCACTGTGGAAGTGCCATCAACAAACTCGAAAATAAAAAAAAATTCATTAAAATATGCCTTGCTTGCCATCAAAGGCTTCTCATACATATATGGAAAATTTTTTATCATGTCAGTTGGGATCCTCACATATGTTGAAGACGGCACTATTTGCAGTAGCAGGTTTACAACTATCAACGTCTTTTTGTCTAAGAGAAATGCCTCATTTTGCAACCCTCACTGGAGTTATTCATGTGTAAAGGAGCATTTTAAATTTTGGTTTGACAAACCTACAAATAAAATCAAATTCTAAACATGTCCCAAAACAACTCTGATGAAACACCTGGTGTCAATCACAATCAACTCTACCTTGTGAATCCCTTGCCAATTTTGTCTCCACAATCAATCAGATGACAATTGACTTATCATCCAATTCCACTTAATTTCAAGCCGATCAAATCATCACCGAGAAACCAACAAGATCACTTCAAAGCATATCCACCCAAGTATCTACTTTTCCCTTGACTGAACACCAAAGATTACCCCATAATGTAATGACACGCCTTTATACAATCCAACTCTTGAATAATTGCAAATATATGGAAAACTATGAGAGCTGAGAGTCCATAAAGCTTGACCCCTCCCTCCTTCCTAATAGAAAATTTAAAACCATCCCTCTTCCCCAACAGTAAATTAAGGCTAGAAAGCCCAACCACTTAATTTTTTTTTTATGTCTCCTATTTTCCTCCTAAAGAGGTGTAAAGTATCAAAGTTTGAACTTAGCCTGCCATCGATAAGCTCATTAGTTGACCACCGGCCTATTCCTTGTGAACCAAGATATTCTTGTTGCCCTTTATGTCATCCACGAAATTATCCTATGTTGATTTAATATCTTTTTATAATCCATCATGTGTTGATTGGTATGAGATGAATTTGTGCTCAAGTTTAGTAGCCATTAACTGAAAAATAAAAAAACATGGGGATAATTTCTTTTCCCACTATCCCAAGTTACCTCACCATGTCCCTCTCACCGTCTCTCTCTCTATGGTCATCTTTCCCCACTTAACCCTTGAGCTTCCTTCATCTTCTTTACCTCCATTAGCTTTTGCAACAGTGAGAAGAATCTGTCCATCATCCTTTGTAACTCCACGGCCAGATCAAGAAAGAGAGGAATACTGAGCAAACTTCTCTTCAGTCGGTATCCAAAATGATAGTTCAATGCTAAAAGAATTTGTTGACTCGTCCCTAATTCATAGCTTGTTTTTTATCTCCCTCTCACAAGCATTTGATATCTTGCTCTTGGTTTTCTCCTGGTATACACCCCCACAAATCTGCACCCAGTCTATCTGAAGTGAAAGCGACTGCTTCCTGCCGTTATAAAATGAGAGACTTCTGTAATCTGACAATCTTTCCCTGTTGACATATAGTCACACACACTTTATCAATTGTGTAATATATATATATATATATATATATATATATATATAGTCACAAACACTTAATCAATTGTGTCAGAGTTCAAAGTCATTTGTCAATTAACTAGTAATCACATGAGCAGGTGTCAATAGTCATGTGCATTGCGGACTCCAAAAATTCACAACCACTCCGCAGGACAGCTCTCTGCATTTATTTTATTTTTGTTTTGAGAAAGCTTAAGAGGGTCAAATTTTTAGAAGGCATATTGGATTGTAGATAAGACACTACCCAGAGATTTCACCCTCATTTAGCGAGGACTTTTTGATCTAGGGTTCGAGGTTTCCCATAGGCGCAAGCCCCTATGGTTACCCCTCCTGATAACGAGAGAGCACTTTCGATTAAGACTAGTCATTAAGAATTGAAAATATAATATATAATAGCAGAAATACAGAATTTAAATTGCAAAATTCATCACTTCAAGCATAAAGCGAATGGTGAAAAAATGATAACAAAACCCAATCAAGATCTCATGGTTCCGTCATCTCGGATCGTCAGTCTCTAATCTACTTAGTCAAAGAACGTAATCGACCCAACCTGACAAAAAGATTCTTGTCAATAGTCATGGGTTGTGTCGTCCAAGAAATCTTTGTAGAAATGAGGCAGATGTTTGTCTAAAGAGATAAATTTTAAGTCGACCTTAGCTAATAAAATGTTTTGTGTCAATCACTTGTTTGTAGCCTTATGATTAACAATTCAAAGAGAAGAAAATCATTTGAGAGCATACGAGTTATGATCGTAACCGTAATATAATGATGTCATTTGGAGGCAACCGCCCGGTCAGAGAGCTATGGTCGTAACCGATAATTTGTGGAGCATTTGGGTCAAACCACGTGGACAAAAAACTCAGGCCACTTCCTTACTAACATTTAATTATTTTGATTGTAAATATAGAAATGTATTTAATATGATGTTAGCTCTTTTTGAGCTGAATTTGGTGAGAAATTTATCACCCTCAACAAACTGTTGTAGAGGGTGGATGGATTTTGCTTAGCTTTTCTTGATTGAATTTTAACATAAGTTTTAGTTGATTATTTTGAAAATTTTAATTTAAGAGATTGGTCCCTTCGGGTAGAAATTTTTTATCAACACGATCATCATTAAGGATTTAGAAAAAGCTTACAATAAAGTTCCAAGAAATATCCTTTGGAGAGTTCTTGAGAAGAAAGGTGTTGATATGACTTATATTCAAGTCATTAAAGATATGTATACTAGAGTTGTTACTTGTGTGTGAACTAAAGGAGGATTGACCAAATATTTTCTTATTTTTGTTGGATTGCATCAGTGATCAGCTTTAAGCCCATACCTTTTTGCTTTAGTTATGGATGGTCTTACTGGACATTTACAAGAGGATGTACCTTGGTGTATACTTTTTGCTGATGATATCTTTCTCGTGGATAAGACGAGAGAAAAAGCCTACGAAAAACTTGAATTATGGAGGTCTACATTGGAGTTTAAAGGCCTTCATTTGAGTAGAACTAAAACTGAATACATGGAATGTAATGTTAGTAGTAGTAGCTCTAGCGACAGAAGTGTAACTTTGGGTGATCAAATTATTAAAAGGTGTGAACGATTTAGATATCTCGGGTTTTTTGTTCAAAGAGATGGTGACATAGATGGGGATGTTAATAGTAGAATTCAAGTTGGTTGGTTGAAGTGAAGGAATGCTTCGGGCCTTTGTGATAGAAAAGCACCACTTAGACTGAAAGGAAATTTTTATAAGACGATAGTGAGACCTGCAATGTTTTATGGTGCTGAATGTTGGCCTTTAAAAAAGAAGCATAATACTAAGTTAAGTGTTGTCGAGATGAGAATGATTTGGTGGATGAGTGGCTTTACACTTAGAGACAAAATGCGAAATGAATATGTACGTGATAGGGTTGGTGTAGCTCCTGTGACAGACAAAATTAAAGAAAGTCGTCTTAAATGGTTTGGTCACATTAAGCTTCGACCATCTGATGATCCAATTAGGAGAGTAGATGTTCTAAATTCGACTTATGTTAAGAAAGGTAGAGGTAGACCTAGGAAGACTTGGGCTTACTGTATAAAAAATGATCTTAATTTATTAGAACTAAATGAAAATATGACAATAAATAGAACGCAATGGAGAAAAAAGATTCATGTTGTCGACCCTACGTAGTGGGATTAAGGTTTTGTTATTGTTGTTGTTGGCCATCATCAAGGATTGAAGCATTTAAAACATTTATATTTGAAGTGGCAGTTGATTTAGGGCTTGTTTGAGACAACTTATTTAGTGCGGTGGCGTTTTGAAAACGCACCTGACCTGTTTAGATAAACTGCATTTTGACAGTTTGTGCGTTTTCAAAACGCTGAAAATAACATTTTCACACCACACCCATCTAGGTGCGGTGACAGCTTTCTGGTTGCGGTCTAGTGTTTCCATAAAAATAAAAATTTGTAATAGCTATTCTACCTAGCTAATCAGTTAATTATGTTTAATAATATTATCAACAGATTATTCAATAAGCTACAGCTGCCCCAAACAAACCCTTAGTCCTTTCAAGGTATGTCATATCGACTCCTGTCCTTACAAGGAGGAATATTGGACTGGATGATTTGGACTTTTAAATGCTTATCTTTAGAATTTGTACGTTATTAAATTTACTATACTAGTCAACTCCAACCTTGCGATGAGAAGGATCGAACTAGTGGTGTGGGACTTATAACATTGCCCTATAGACAAAGCGGCCTAATTAGCCTGCACAACATTGTCAAACCTAATATTTGAATATTCTATACATTGGTTGGAGCACATGTAGGCGTTTAACTTTATATGCTAGCACATTTTCAAAAATTTTGCATACTTTGTGTGATTTAGATGCTAACTTTAAAATATGTGCCTAAGAGGCTGTTTGTTTCATAAAGGGGCATATGCAACAGTTTCAATTTAAGCATAGCTGATTTATTTATGTAGATATTCTAAATTTACATAAGAATATCCAAACTTTAACTCATGCAAGTAATAAAATACTTTCATGGATCTCCAAGTGTTACATTTCATATTTGTTTTAAAAAACATTCTTGAAATTTGTATGCCTTGAAATTATTCAAATTTTAAAATATTTCAAAAAATGCTCTTGCATTTATATAAACTCATTTATAGTTTAAAATGATCGCCTTTTGTTCGCTACCAGGAGTATTGTGCATCCGGTGGTGATTTAGACGTATGAAGTCATAGTTTAACATTGAAAAAATAACATTTATATTCTTGAATTTAGCTCTAATTTATCCATTCATGATTGAGTCGATTTGCCAGCTCTTAAGCCTAGACCCAACCCCAATTTATTATATTTCATACTTAAGTCAATTTGGCAACCCCTAAGCTTAAATCCATCTAAGCTTAGCCACAAAATTATGATACTTTGTATTTAAATCAATTTCAGACCCCAATTTATTTAATTCAATATGCAATTTAAGTTTAGTCCTCCCAATTCTCACATTTGAGTTATTTGAAATTTTAAAGAATTCAAACTTTCAAAATCTTTTGTTGGTCTTGACAATCCAATTGTAAATATTAGTATTATTATTATTGTTTAAAAATTCAAATAATTTAATTTTTGGTGATTTTAGAAGTTTACAAAGTCAAAATTTTAAATTATTTAACAAGTCCAAAATCACCAGAAATTTCGGCAACATCTCGGCATCGTCCTCAGTTAATAGACTATATCTGAGTGCTTGCCTACCCAACTGTCTATAAGATGTGCTGGTCAATGCCGCCAGACACTGTGGTCGGAAAAAATCTTCTAATCCAGTGGTCTATAAGACGCATGTGGGTCTTCACCTTTCCTGCATTTTTGGCTAGAAAAGATCTTCTAATCCACTGATTTATAAGACGCATGCGAGCCTTCGCTTTTTCGACATAAAAATAAAACAAACCTGGCATCTTGCATTTATATCTTTTCAAAATCTAATGGTGTTGACATCGACAATCAACGACGACAATAAAATAAATGTAAAACACAATTGTTACATTTTTCTTTTTATACAGTTGAGTGCTCCGCTTCTAATAACATGAATAGGTGAAGGCCCGGTTCAGGGGGTCCTATAGATTGACAGGAAGCAACGAATATGGGTTTTGATAAAATGAGAAGCTCTTAATTTTAGGTCAATGCAAAAATGATCAATCGAGTGAGGCAGAGGCAAAAAGATTGAGGAATTCGGCGAGAGAGACAGGGAGAGGTGGCAAAAGTAGAAAAAATACGGGAGTTTCGAACATCTTTATATGCCACGAGTTCATCATTGCTTCCCCCATTTAGTGCAAATTGCGGCAGTTTGGCGAGTGATTCGGGCCTCTGTACACCGCAATTCCTTTTCCAGTTAACGATAATCACGATTGCAGCTACGATCTCGTCGTTGTCTTTCTGGCTAGATGTCCCAGAAGGGGAAGAAGGAGGCCGAAGGAGGATTCCTACAAACATAGGTAGAAAGCAAAATAGTGACAGGCGATCTGGGGCTTGATTTCAACGTGCGAACAGGAAAATAGAAAAGTTTTGAAAGTCTCTATATATTGCAATCCCGTTACTGCTTTTCCCACTTGTTCTATTTGTGACTGTATGAAAAGTAGGCAAGTAGAAGGGTGGACAAGGGGGTTTCTACTTCAACTTGTGATGAAAAGAACGGGAGTTTCGGATGTCATCATACACTGCGATCGCGTCGTTATTGTTACCACTAGTTAATCACACTCACGCAAGGAGGGCTGACGTGCGTGAACGAAGAAGGAAGACAGGTACAAGATTGGCTTAGAATAAGGAGGAAGAAGGCGAAGTGGAAAGGGAATAGTAGGTCGGTTGCGCGCAAGTCCTACAATAGGGGATGTCTATCGTGGCTTTCCTCACTATCTCCAGTCGCCAGTGTATCGTGAGATGACGAGGGCAAAGGGGGCTTTTCTGCACTGCGAACAGCCAGCTTCTCCAACAGTCGAACCGAGGGGGGAGTTTCTTCTCTCGCTCACTTGTGGTTCTTCCGTTGTAACTGACCCGATCCAAGCCCTTTTCTCCAAGCTTCAAATCTGTTTTTTTTAATATTTAAATGAGGAAAAAAATAGCAGGGGCAGTTATTTGGTGAATTAAGCTGGAGCAAGTGACTTTATTTTATTTCCTTATTTTATTTTATTTTATTTAGTTATTTTTTTTACTTTATCCCACGTAAAATGTGTGGTTCTATAACCAAGATATAAAAAACTCTTGATGCTGTACTGTCTAGAGTTCATAAGTGATTAAGTTCTTACTAGTATGTGTTAAAAGGTTCACCTGTATTGATAGGAATCCATCTTGGCAAGCCAAAAGAAGAAGGGATTCCCCTTGCAGAGGAAGCTGCACTATTTCGTCTAAACAATGGAAGATAAAAACGCTGGGGAAGCCAAGTTCTTGTGACTGGATTGTTAACACAGTAGAGTGCAAATAAAACTCCAATAACTGACATCACAAGTAATAGAAGAAGAATGCTGGGACTTATATCTGTATGAAGTATTCTGAAACCCATGTCAATTCTGCTTGAAAATGCCTGTCCAGCTTCCAGCAAGGCAACACCCAATGTCCATGTAATGCTTCCAGAGCCAATGAACACATCCTCATCTTCAATATGCAATCCATCCCTTAAGAGAGAAACAATATAGGGAGCTCTGAAGCAATACTGTTCTATAAAAGGCTGCGGGGAAACACTTCCCCTTGCAGCAGTCCAAGTTTTTGCACAAAATTCCTGACCTCGCTGTAGAACATCATTTAAGGAAGAATCAGCGGTTAAATTAAAAAATCGGAAGACCACAAAAAAACCTGAAGTGGCATAAAAATTTCCACGAGGCTGAAGTAAGCTGTCACTAAGAGCACAAGGCTTAAGTTTACAGTCAATGGATGGGCTTAAGTCTGGCCATTCAGATCGGCTAACTGTTTGCTTCGCAAGTGCACTGCACTCCTCCCATTGAGGTGCACCAATCAATTTAATAGACAATCCAGCAGCACCTTTTCCCACAGCTCTACCTCCAATCAGAAGACTTTCTTCAGAGTTTACCATAGCACACTGAGAACAAAAGTATTCTTCATTGTAACCAGTTTGTAAGCATGGATGCTCAAGCTCTATTTTGTCAGTAGTCGAGACAGGTTTTCCAGTTCTGGCAAACCTTTTGAGAAGGTAAAAGACAGATTTATCAAATGCATCATTGAGTCCATAGCCAGGTAGCGAATATGCACTCAAATGATGGCTAATAGGCCCTAAGTTCAAATTAACACCAGTCTCATCATTAACAGGTTTGTCGATCTCAAAAGTTACTTGCAATGATGAACCTCCTAGATCAAGTGAACCAAATGTTCCTTTGGACGGTGACAATCCCAGCATGCCTTTGTCATGGTTAAGAGCTAACCATCCATAGTAAGCCTCCTCCATTCCCGTAATGACCTTGACCCATTCTCTGCGACACAAGAAAGATGAATTCTTTAAAATAGACCATGCCTTGTCAAGAAGCCATTGTGAATCAGACTTTGGTAGACGGCGAACACCAGCGGTAGCATACAGAAAGATGGCAGTATTTTGGTGAGCATGACTGGGTACTTGCTTCTCAGCCCACTTCAGAAGTGGATTGATGGCAGCCTTCAAACCGGTGTCATTGTGTACAAGTTTATGAAAACCCGGCTCAGTTTCCATTCGTCGATAAGCACGACCACTCTGAGAAATGGCTTTCTTTTGGAAGCTTTCGGGTAAAGATTTTAATGAAAATGGTAAAACTCTATCACCTTTATATTGAACCGGTGAGCTCTGATAGACATACACTCTAGTGCCAGTACTTCCACAATCAAGGACAACATAGTACTTGGATGACGCATGTTTGAAAGATTTCCTAAAATATATTGAGCAGGCGTACATAAATAAAAATAATAGGAGAAGCAAAGAAAAACATATGCTTGCACGTATCCATTGCTTAGATATAGATGTAGAGGCTGATAAGGATTTCTCCTTCGAAAAGCTTGAAGTAGCAGCTTCTCTTTGTAAAACACGTGAAGATTTTATGCTGTTATAACTTCTATCTGTTACAGAATCACATTCTTCAGAATTTACTTTAGTATAAGTAGGTAGATCTTGTAGTGAAGAAGACAACCGCATACTTCCTTTCTGTTTGATAAGCTTGAATGTATCTAATCCTGGAGGCTGCTGAGGTAAGAAGTCATGTTTATCACTGAGACATTTGACAAAATAGCTCTAAGCTAAAGAAAATATCAGAATTGCCCCATTACTGAATATAAGCTGGTCATAACCACATCAGAATGCACAAACATGCTCCTTCTGCAGCCTCGCAAATTGTACTAAAACCTGACATTTAAAGACAATTTTTAAAACTGAAAATTTTGCAAGTTAATATAAACGCAGCAACACTAATATGAAAAATTATCAGTGTTTTTTGAAGTGAATGAGAACAAGAAAAACGGAAAAACAAGCAAGAAATTTGTATAATAATCTGTTAAAGTATATCTTATCTCTTAATAGTAAGACAGGCATGTCAAATAACAAAAAGCAACTCCAACACATTGCCTATTAGTGGGGTTGACTTTAAGTTGAATTCAAATGAGTTTGATGCAACTCAAAATTTAGGGAGCCATTTGGGATCATTTTGATTTATTTTTTCATTTTTTTTTTAATTTTTATTTTGCTTTGTTTTGTTGTGTTTTTACTTGAAATAAAACACATTTGGTATGTTATAACATTTTTAGTTATTCTTAAAAACAATCAAAATTAAATTTAAATATTTGAGTATTTTAAAAAACAAGCTAATTTATTTTTTAAAATAAAAAATAAAAATATGCAAAAAAATACACTAAACAAACACATTTTTAAAATAAAAGCAAAAATAAAAAAATAATAATAAATAAAAGTGAGCCCAAACAAGCTCAAATTTTTTTTCTTAATTGACTCAAAGCCAGAATTCATTCCAGTAGGGCAAGCTTGATTAAAAATCCTAAAAATTCAAGCTAATTTGAAATTGATATCAGTTAAACTATATTCAATCAAATTACAACAAGCTAGAAGGCTTCTTTGACTTCAGACAAATCAAAATTAGTAGTGATTTTTCCAGAATCTTATGTTCTGATTATTCATAACAGACCAAACTACAGGAAAGTAAGCACGTAAAAGCATAAATAATTATCACATATTCTCAGTTAGCAAAGAAAAAATCAACGAATATCAAGTCTTTTAAAAGTAGAGGGTGCGTTCCTAATCCTTAAACATGACTAGTATTTTCATGATCAAGAGAACATCTAGGACGTCACTGTTATCATCTCAAGTGTCCATTGCTACTAGCAAAATTTTGATGGTTTGAACCCCACGAAGCTTCATTACTATATCAACTTTGTTGTTTATGATATAAATTAATTTATGGAACTCCAAAATAAAGAATTTGTTACAAAGCTGATTAAGAGCCCCAGAAAGAAGGGCTTGAATCTGTTCTAATATTACTTTCTGATGTTGTCAAGTAAAAAGTTTGGCGTTTCAGAGTATAAATTTTCCCAATTTTACAGGGATTAGTTGTAATGCTAATTTGTCCAAGGTAAATATATTTAACATTTTCTGATTTGGAACTAAGTGGATTTTCTAAAGAATTTAAATTATCCAGCTTGGTATACACATGTTAAGGTTTCTGAGCTCATTAAGTGCTCATCTATAAAAACTATAAATGATTCTGGAGATAACCAACAATAACGGGAAAACAAATAGTATTACAAAAATCAATTGGAAATTATAACTCCACGCAACTGAAATCTGAAATAGCAACATACATGATACATGACAACGAAAACTCGAAAGAGGGTCTGATCCCGGGATGGTGGTAGTCTGCTACGTGGATTGAAAAGGAGTGGTAGGCAGCTGGAATGATTGGAAGGGTGTGGGAGGAAGGTGTTGCAGCAATGGTGTCTGGTGGGCTGTTTTGGCGGTGTCTGGGAGACCGGAGAACAGCAGGTTGTTTGTTCCGGGTGACGGCAGCGCGGGCAAATGGTATTGCAACAAGGGGCAGTGGGCGGGAACTGCAGAGACAGCAGGATAAGAGGCAGTTCAGGTGGCATAAAGATGGAATGATGGCTGGAAAGGCAGAAACAGCAGGATGGGCTGCAGTTTTGGGTGGCGGCAGCAAAGGACGGAGGCAGGAGGCAGCAAAGGATGGAGTTGGAAAAGGCAGGGACAGCAACTCCGGCCGACAGCAGCAAACAAAAAGGCAGATGGCATGACTGGAAGATAAAAAACTGCAGGAAGGAAGCACCACTCGACCCTTGGATATAGCCCACGAAGAGAAAAAAAAAAAGACGTCGGAGACTGTCCCTAAGAATCAAATGCAAAAACTAACCCTGGATTCTCATGAAAGCAAATATACAACAACATGATAAATAAGTGTGGGCCCAAGGGCCGGCCGACACTCCACCACACAAGAAAGCGAGAACCGGTTCGGTCCAAGCAAGCAGACGCTCTGTCTGCTTACGCGTGGCAGTCCTGCGTCCAATCCTGAAGCAAGAGACACCCACATCAATAAGTGTGCAAGCTTTCATATGGTTTAGCTTGTTATACTTAAAAGTCATGTAAGAAAATGATGATTCATAAGCCTCCATGCAAAAACACAAACAATTTGCCTGCATCAGCTTGATAAATATCAAATGGTCAATTTATTAAAGCCAGTTTTTTTGAAGCTAGGCAGACTGATGTAGAATTCCTTCAGTAAGATGGTTATTACATATTGTTCCCATTACCCTATTGTTGTGTTTATGTACTTGTTGATTCACTATGTCAACAACTAACTCTTTTTGTTGCATTGTGCCAGTTATCTTTTAACACCTCCTTCACATTAAGAGTGATGGTTCTCGTTGTTATCTCTCAAGGTTTAGGCTATAGTGTCATCAACCACACACTAATTCCCACCACCAATGCTATAGCAACCCCTCCACCTCATCCACTTGAAGTGTGTATCTACCTATCTCTTCTAATCCATCACTAAGTCACCCACCGGACAACCCTCCCTCCACTCACTGTCGAGTGGCTATTGTCCAAAAATAGAAACTCATTAAAGCTTCTCTTAGGTAGACCCAAACTACTTCCCATATAAGGGTTGATACCGTTTTAGGGCTCCTAGAAGGCATTTAAGAACACAAGAAGATAGGTAGGTTGTAGGACATTTGATGGAAGTAAAAGAAGGGATGTCGGCTAAGATCGGGTGTAAACAGTTGGATGACAACGAATTGAAAGCGAACTACTGTCTTCTGCTGTCAAACAACAGTAGACAGTAAATTGAACGACAAAGGAGACCTCCAAATGTTTGGGACAAAATACCACTTTAATCCTATCTAGCTACAAACACACCACCTGAAAAAAATCTAAAGATATAGCATTCCAATAGAGAAAAGCAAGAGAAAATATCTTCAAATACCATAAATAGAATTAAAGGCCTCCTTAAACAGCAAAATACACACAAATTATAGTCTTCTAATAGAATGACATTTAATTGAAAATAAATAATTAGAAAGAAAAAATATAAAAGGAAAAAAAATTTGTGATCAGCGGATGCTCCCATGTCATTCTCCCCGACTAGGAGAAGCTTCATTTTCTTCTTTGGAAGCTTCTGGATTTGACCTACCACCAATATAAAGTCGTTGCAGTGTTGTGGTTGAGGAAGCCCAACTATAATATTTATACTCATGTCCATTCCATTCAACTCTAAAGCACATACGTCATTCTAAAGATTGTCCTGATAGAATAAGTAATCTTCTTTTGGTACAACCAGAGTTAAAATTGCACACAGATTTTCTTGCAAATCAAGTTTAGAGTCATTAAATCTGTAAAATGCTTCTCCCACTCCTTGTACTCGGTTAAGCGTATATGATAAAAAAAAGACTATATGGAAAAAACAACTCTGAAATGAAATCTGCGGTATGCTGAATCACTCCCAATTGCGGTCACCCAAGAAGTAAACAATCGATCGGGATATCCAGCGACTCCCTCAACAAGGGCTGCCTCTTTTCAGATATTGACTCCTAAGACTCACTACCGTTTAGAACAACCAATGCTCACCCAGTTGGATTTTCTCTCATTGGCTCGGCTTGAATCACTAGCATCTCTTACTCGTCGACTGACAGCAAATACTCCTCTTTGGCTTCTTCATTCTCCCCTATATCATTGTCAATTTTTTTAATTGTTTCCTGCTTAGTGAGAGAATTCATCCTTCTATTTAGACAATTAAATGCAATGTGCCCAAAACCATGACACTTGAGACACTTCTTAGCTAAGGACAAATCTAAGAATACTAGATGTTTTCAATTTTTCTCCATTGTGTACAGGTTCCTCCTTTTGTTAGGTTTGTTTAGGTGTTACAATGGGTGTAACCTTGTTGCCAGATCTGATGGTTGAATCTGTTTGAAAGATGGTGTGGACCTGATACTGATTAATTGTCTCTCCAAATTCAAGGCTAGGGTCTGAACATTTTGAAATGTCCAATAACATTGTAATTGTATCACATTGTCAATAGACGATTTCAATCCCCTCAAATATCAAGCTATGTTGTTCTCCTTGAGCTCTACTAGCCCACATTTCAACATAAATTGGTTAAACTCGGTTGGATACACCTCTACTAAGAGATCTTGTTGAAATCTCAAGAATATGTCGTGTTTGTAATAAATTGGTAGGTACCTGTGTTGCATTTCACTTTCCATCTTGGACTAAATAATAATTTTTTTTGTTTTCTCTCACTCTGGCGTAGATACTTCAAATTTTCCTACTACATAAATGAACTTTTCTTTAAATTAATGGAGACTATCTTTACCATTTTGTCTGACGGGATGTCTTTGTAATCAAAAACATATTCCACTACTTGGAGTCACTCCATGACTTCGTCTGAATCCAGGCAACCGTCAAAATTTAGTAAATCCACATTTATTCTAAAATCTTGACTTCTCCTCTGATATTCCATTTCAAATCAATGGGGTTTTAATTCTTCATCACTTGAAATTATCAGCTAGAAGAGAAACACTTTTCTTTAACTAAATGACGACTAGCTTTACCATTTTGTTAGATGGGATATCTTTTTATTCAAAAATAAGTTCCACTGCTTTGAGCCACTTAAAGAATTTTTCCAGATCCATGCAACCGTCAAAATTTGGTAAATCAATCTTTATTCTAAAATATTGACTGCTTCTATGATATTCCATGTCAACTTATTAAGGTTTTAATTCTTCGTAACTACAAACTGCATGGTAAAAGAGAATTATTTCCTCCTCTCAATATGATAAGTCAACATAATGATTATGGATGACCTCAATGGATTGTATCCTCTCAAAAAAGGTAAGTCTCTATTCCCACTACATATTTCCGTAATAAACTCCCGGACACCTTGCTGTAAGTTTCTCCTTTATGACATGACGTCATGTTTCACGATCCTGTTTCAGCAGATATAGGATTGCAAATCAAAGGTTAGTAAGGGGCTTAAATGTTGGTGATGGGCGTCAATGTGGAAATTTATTGATGCCAAAAATATTGAATTTTAAAAAATTAGGGTTGAGGCTAGAATCTCAGTAGAAATGATTTAAACATGGTGGGGATTTTTGTTTGAAATTTTGAATTTGGGGTAAGAAGGTCAATTTCTTAAAAATTTAGGATTTGATGGTCTCTAATACCTTATGATATCGTTCTACACCTCCTAGAAGATATTAATAAAACAAGAAAGAGTTAGGTAGGTTGTAGGATAGGTGATGGAAGTAAGAGGGACATCGGCTGAGATCAGGTATGAACGACGTGATGACAATGAATTGGAAAGAAAAAACTATTGTTTTCTGCTCTCCAGTAGCAGTAGGCGGCAAATTAGACGACAATCAGAAAGAATGAAAATCAGACAGCTAAATTAAGAGTTCTCTATAATTAGAAGCTTCCTTATTTCTAATATCTTTATTCTGATATATTCCTTTTTAGCTGAATATTTAGATTATGAATATGTATTATTAAGTTACCTAAAATAGATTATAAGCATTTTATTTTGTACCTAAAATAGATTGTACGATTATTATTTAATGGAATGAAAGCAAAGGGAAAAGACAATCGAGTCTATTCAGTATTCAGTCTATTTTTCTCAAAATTTTGACATGGTATCAGAGCTAATTTTTTGTCATAACCACCGATCATCGTTCGAGGGCCGTCAAGACTCCCTTCTCGTCAGCCTTCTTGCAGGACAGGAAGGGAGGAACTATCACTTTGCCTTGATTCTCGCTCTTTGAATCTTTCCGGTCTGAATCTTTCTCGAGCCTTTGGGAATCATTTGTCTTCATCTTCAAACTCATTCCATCTTCACCTGCTCTCTGCGTTCATCATTCTCCTGCTCAGACGAAAGGGCATCGTGCTGGAAGGATGTGTGGCACCGATGGCGACATTGATCAAATCAATAGAACTTTTAAGATCATGGCGAAGCCAATCCATATCGGATAAATTGGATTTGACGTATCTGCGAAGTGATTTCCACTCCATATCATCGCAAATAATCTCAAACCTGTCGCGCTCATCCTTGAAGAAATCTGTCCATCCAAAGTTTGCCAACCTAAGCCGCCCCTCACCATCAAACAACACGTTGTCCAATTTCACGTCTCGATGTGCAACTCCTCTCCAATGACAAATTGTCAATGCTTCCATAAGCGTCGTCATCACAACCACCGCATCCGCCTCCATAATCGGCGCTCCCTCGAAGGTCGCAATCCCGCAATTAGTTATCTCGTCTGTAATTCAAGTTTCATATGCAATTTGCGATCTCGTTCGCTTCGTACGCTTCAGATCTTCTTCGCTAGTCATCGCTTCTTCTGCAGCATCTTCGACTGTTTCTTCCATTTCGGCTTCGTCCATTTTGACTTCGGTCTTTCGAGCTTTGGCATTTTCAAGCTTCGGCACTTTGGACTTCGACACTTTCAGGCTTCGGCAATCTCGAGCTTCGGCACTTTTAGGCTTTGGCATTTTTAAGCTTCGACAATTTTAGGCTTCGGCACTCTCGGGCTTCGGTACTCTTGAGCTTCGACCCTCTTGGGCTTCGGCACTCAGAGGCTTCGGACTTTTGGGCTTCGGCATTTTTGGGTTTCGGCACTTTCAGGCTTCGAGCTTCAACACTTTTGGGCTTTAGCATTTTTAGGCTTCGTGACTCTGAGGCTTTGACACTCTCTGGCTTCGGCACTCTTGAGCTTTGACATTTTCAGGTTTCAACACTCTGAGGCTTCGACACTCTCCGGCTTCGACACTTTCAAGCTTCGGCACTCTCGGGCTTCGACATTTTCAAGCTTCGGCACTCTCAGGCTTCGACATTTTTAGGCTTCGACACTTTGAGGCTTCGGCACTCGCAGCTTGAGAATTTTTTTTTCCCGAAAATGTTATCAACTTATTGTTGGCAAATTGATGTTTTCTAATGAGTCAGCATCAATTTGAGGGGGGATGTCAATCGGTAAGGATGAAAATCAGACAGCTAAATTAAGAGTTTTTTATAATTAGAAGATTCTTTATTTTCAATATCTTTATTCTTATATATTTCACTTTTAGCTGAATATTTAGATTAGAAATATGTATTATTAAGTTACCTAAAATAGATTATATGCACTTTATTTTGTACCTAAAATAGATTGTAAGATTGTTATTTAATGTAATGAAAGCAAAGGGAAAAGAAAATCGAGTATATTCAGTATTCAACCTAATTTTCTCAACCCTTTAACAGAAGAAAGCTTCATAACATCCGGAAGATATCAACATTCAACACTTTGATTCTATCAGCCCCAGACACACCACCTGAAATAAATTCAAAATACAGCACTCCAGTAGGAAAAAACAAGAGAAAACATCTCCAAATAATATTAAAAAAACTAAAAATTTTCTTAAAAAGCAAAAAAAAAAAAGCATATATAGTATTCTAATAGAAAGGCACCTAATTGGAAATAAAGAAATCAAAAAAAATCAAAAAGGAAAAAAATCCAAGAATAAATTGAATTAGCATGGAAATAGAGGTTTTGGCTCACTGACATTAGCAAAAACCAGCTAATTCCATGATAGTGTGGAATTCCCACAATTTGAAATGCAAAATTTATTAATCCAATGATCAGCGGAAGCTCCCGCATCAAGGGTCTTCTTCCCAAAATAGGTTAAAATATACCTTGTCAAATAAATATTGTGCCAATTCTTACGTCGTCACCTAGCCATCATTTACCCTCCCGCCAACTTGCATCTCACTAACCTAATTCCCTCTATTGGCTAAGGGCAACTCATCCTTCCATCTCGAGGTTGCCCATCATCTTGCCATAAGATGGCTTGTCCGCGTTTAGTCCCAACATTCAAGCCCACCTATCCTCTCATGCCATGATGATTCCTCATCTCTAGACACCATGTGGCGTCTTTAAAAGATGTCACCAGCATGCCAATCAAATTTAATCTAAATGACTTATAATATTCTTAGCCTCATTGAAAATTGTGCAATATAAGGTGTACTTCAATTCTTTTTACAAAATAGTCATAACAAGCCTTACACCTCATTGTTCTCAGGTAAGGCGTGCACATCAACTAGGCTGAGGAAGGCCTCAAGGCACGCCCCGCCTCACTTTTTAAAGGAAGTCCATAAATTTGTTTCAACAAGAACTAAAATATAATATCAATATACATGTCTATAAACCCTCATGACTAATACATTAGCCAACAAAAAATAAATAAATAACGCATCCATCAAAATTAATTTGATTGAGGTTCTGACCATAAACATAGTCTTTAATTTAAAATTGAATTAATGTTTTGCTGTCTATTATTGATTAGGAAAAAAAAGGAAGATGACTAAGATTGAAAATAAAGAAAGGGAGAATATGAAGATAACTGAGAATGTGATAGATTTGAAGACAATTATTATATCATTGATTCTAATGAAGACTTATTGTGTAATGAAAGTGATGAAAATTTTTAATTTAAAAATTCTAATGTTGATGCCTTATTATACTCTTACTTTAGTGGAGAACAGTATGTTGGCGAGATAAAGACTAATGTTGAACTTATTTTACACACTTTATAATCATGCTAGTATTTTATTTTGATATCTCAACATACTTTGACAGTTTGATGTTTGTATAACCCCTTATTTCATAATTAAATGTTTGAATGTTAACATTTTTTTGCGCAATTTATTACCGTTTAATTTTTTAGGATGAAAATATGTTGCTTTTGAATGTATTAATATGTTCGCATGTTAGAATGTTACTTCTAACTTCACACTTACAATACTTTCTTCTTTACGCTTTTTTTTTATTTAAAGGCTTATGCCTCAAATATCTCCACGCTTTTGTCTCGTCTCCCTGATAAAAAAATGTCCCAATACTCAATTGAGTAATTTTAAACATTGGGTTTTTGGTCATTTAAATGCCTATAAACCATTAAGGCTCACATTTATTCAAAGAGTTTGTATTAGCTTGTATTTGTCAATCTGAACCCAAAGTATAATCTAATGCAATAGCACTTGGTCATCGAAGTCATAAAAATACCTCTAAGCCGTAAAATTAACTGTTCTTGTAAAAATTAAAAAACTGCAACCAAAATGTTTCCTTCACAAAATTTCTCCATAACTTTCTGGATTAATCCACAGTTTAATCAACCAAAGTCCTATGAAACTTTGATAATCTAGCCATCCTAAATACAAAAGTTTTATATATATATATATATATATATATATATATATATATATATATATATATATATATATATATACAATCGACCTACTATGCTTGTACATAACTGCAGCCCTCACTTTACATCCTTATAGACTTTACCTAGGATTTGCATTGTATTGCCGATGATGACAAAATTTATTATAAGCATTTTAATAAATAATGTAATAACGAGTCAATGATGTGATCCTTATCTCATTGCAATAATTATTTTTTTTTAAGTTCTTTGTGACATAATGTGATGTGGCAGAGGACATGGAGTGCTAGGTTACAAGTACAAGCAGATGAAGATTTGAAATGCTTACTACTTTTCTCCATTAAGCTCATTGCACGCCAAATATTAACTACTTTACAAATATTTCCCAGAGATTACAACTACATATTTTGTAGTTTCATCATCAACGTCTACATAATTCTCCCATTTTTTATCTGTTCCTATTCTTTCTTATTTACCAATTAAAAGTAGTAATAGGAGAATGTAAACAACTGCTTTAGTAACATACCAAGTAAAACTAAGACAGATGCATGGGATGGACATTCAGTGCATTTATTGGAAGTAAAGAGGCATCCAATTCCAAGTACAAACAGAAGCTATACTTACTTGAAGAGCAAACTAATCATATAGGGTTAAGAGGTTAGGTGGATCAAAGTCATAAGATGGAACAGCAAGATATTCCCAAAACAGAATGAGGTTTATTAAACAAAAATTGAGAAGATTCATATCATATTAATGTTTGAATTTTTAGCATGCCTGGCATCAGTCACTATGATTATGGTACACTGTAATCCTCATAATCATTAGATAACTACGAAATTTAATTTTATTATAATTATTCTTTCGCCATTCACCCATGGTCTTGCCACCGCCACTGTCTATTAGGGCAATAGCAGAGCGGCAGCAATAATCTGATCGGCATGCGGTAAGAAAAAAACTGTGGGAGGGAAGACGGAATGGATGCAGAAGGCGAACAGGTGTTGAGGTAGATGATATAAAATAAACTGTTTAGGGTTTGAGGGAAGAGAGTAGACAGTAGATCTGACAGCTATGAACAGCTAAAGAAGAGCGCATACCAGATACATAGGCACCGGATCAGGCGAGATATTGTGGTAAGCGGAGATTTTTCCGGCGAGAACAGCTACCTGGAAAGGCGGCAGACAGCCGGCCGAAGGACTGACTCGCAGATGCGGTGTCCAAGTGGGCAGCAATTTGCCCAAATCAACTTCAAAGTGATTTATTGACTAGTTCTGAATAATATTAGTAATTTATCTAATAATTTAATCACTCTTGCCTTAAAATTAAGATTTTTACACAACAATCACCTAAAATATTAAAAATAACATTTTAATCATCCAAATTATATCTAATACATTTTTTTTTTTATTTTACATTTATAAGACTTATATCATTCATATGATATCAAAACTATCACTTTAGTAATTTTTAAAGCAAAAAAACGCTTCTTTTAAGTATTGATAAATTACATAAATATAAAAATCAAAGTTTAGATGCCATATATTTAAATAATTTATTGAGTTAGGTGATTTTAGGGAAATTAAATATAAGTTTGTCATCATAATAAAAACTTAGCATGCATAGAGGGTGTGTGATACATAGGCAAATCTTTTTAAAAAATAATTTATTATGCTGGGAAATTTTAGGAAATTATTTGTAAGTTTTATATAATTATGTGATATGAAGACTTTTTGTATATAGTGATTAAGAAAATCACAAGAGGTGCAAAATAAAAAAATTCACAATATTTAAACCAATTAAAATGTTTTGTTATATATGTTAAAGAATTTGACCCAACTCTAAATTGAAAAAAAAAATTAGGATTATAAAATCTATAATATTTTCATGTATCATCTTAGAATAGTAAAATGTGTTAAGTGTTGTAAGCTTATGGTACGTTTATTTTGATTGTGGCTATAGAAAAATTGAGTTCATAAGCTAATGTTGAAAATCTGTTGTTCAGAAGCTAGTATTTCAGAAGCAGTTGGTTTGAAAAACACAGTTCTGAAAGTATTGTCTATTGACTAATAACTGTAATACCTCTCAGTATATAAACGTAATTCTGTTTGAAAAATACAGCTCTGACTGAAAAATAGAGTTTTGAAAGTATTGCATGTGAAATAAATCCAATGATAATTTATCAAATTATTTTCACTTACAACATTGTAAGAGAATTAAGGTGAACATTAACTGAATCTTATGCCCTCAAAATAATCATACAAACATAACTTTAACATAATATATTCAACATAAGCTACATCCCAAATAAATATATGGCTTTGCTTAACAAAAAAAAAAACTTAAAGAAGTGCAACTTGTCCTCCAAAATACATCATCACCAAACCAAATACAATATTAACAACAATAACATAAGTGTTACGATTATAAAATCAAACAAGAGCAATGCCTTCACAAGAAATTTCAACTCTCTGAGATGAGTTTTCACTGTATCATCATATGCATTTACATTTTCATCACAACTCTTCATTATTGCATCGCTTCAATCTTCCAAATGAAAAATTTTGCAATCTCTGTTTGTTAAATAATTTGGACATCTGTAAATTTTTTCATCCAGCATTGTTACATTTCTAAGTTGTGAAAACAATGCATAACAGGTTACAATCAAAATACACTTGTTGATTTTTCATCCCCTTAGAACTTGTCAAATTGCTTGAGCTCATTTTGTATAATATAATCATGTACATTAGTGATTAGCACATAAAAAATTAAAGAAAATAAATGAATATCTAAAAAAAAATTCAGCAAAATACATGACAGGCAAAATTCTTTTGGCCACAATTAATATTGTCATAAACTCAAGCATGAAGTGTGTGGTTACAACTAGTCAACCATAACTTAGATTGAAGAGACCGTTCAGATAGGTGGCATGCATGAGGAAGGATCTTAGCCACAGGCAATGGTAAACTGATAACTCGAAAAGAGCCTAAACATAATGATTGTAAATTTGATGTCACCTACTAGCTTCAAACTACAAGGAACCTATTTGTAAGTTGCATAAAAAACAAGGGAAATTTATATACCTAGCACACAATTCTTATGTGTTTACATATCTCGAAACTAAACTTTCATATTTACATACAGAAAACTTTGGATGGGTACCACACTGTCAAAACAGTATCAAAATAGCCTATATTCGGAAGATGGGCAGGGCTAATCTTTTTGTTGCAACCTAACCTTGCTTTTAAAGAGGTTGAAGTCCTAGTGTGACTGGACTCACAGTGCTCATTAAAGTAATGTGATGTTTATGAGTTTGTTCAGTTTTGCTATTTTTGTATTCTTGTGATTGTTGAGGAGTCCACACATTACCACTCATCGCAACAATGTCTCTAAACATGGGATCAAGTTTCTCTTTTAGCTTGGGTTCGATGCCATCATACCTAATTTTTTTTGCATTTGGCATAGCCTATCATTCATAAAATGAAAATGAAAATTCACATCTTCAAATTCAAAATATAGTTCAAATAAAATTACAATTTATTTTAAAATTGTCTCACCTCAAACTTTTCCTTCCACCAGCCTGTTGATGCATCAATGGTGTTCTTAATTGAATCCCAACCAAATCCGGCAGATCTTTTTTTAGTTCTTTCCAAAAATTTTCAATGTTTTTTTAACCATCTCATTTATTCTTTAATTGTGTTCGGTCATACAATCTACCTGTTATTTCTTGAAATTTTTTAGTAATATTTTGTCAACCTTCTTTGTTAAAATAGATTGTTGTTCTACTTTCTAACTCAATTTCTCTCAAGTATATGTCACAAAAAATCATTTTTGTTTTTTATTCTAAATAGCGGATGATATGATGTCCCTTGTGTTGCCCATTTGTTGTTGTATCTATATGGTCGGTACATACTTTCGATGGTTATATGATCCATATGACAACATCTTAAACACTAAAGTATGAAAAACTTTGCATAATTATGAAGTGATATTTGAAATTGGGAATCAAATTTACGCAAAATCAACGAAATCGAACTTGAAATCTATCACAAATTGACAAAAATAGGAGGTTGACCTATATACCACAAAGTTCTTATCTATTTACATATGGAACATCTAAATATTCATATTTTCATGTATAAGAATGAAGTCTTCAACATCTCATGAAAAATCACCATCACTATTCATGCAACCAAATAAAAGTAGAATGATATTAAAAATTGGTTGTTCATTAAAAGACCACCATCTTCGATGCAGTCTTTTTTTCTTTTTCCAACACTAATGATTTGTAGGACAAATGGATACGTGTAGAAGAGTGCTTCCACCAAATTTACATGCGCAGCAAACAATGTATTTACACCGTAAACACTTTAAACTGTCATATTTACATTTATAGCACTTTGGTGTCCTCAACATAGACATGAAAAGATGAATTTCACTTATTACAAAATAGATGATAGAATATTTTGTGTTAGATATGTAAATAAATAAGAATCATGTGGTATGTAACTGTTCTAATTCAGAAAACATAATAAAAAAAACTTTTGTCATAACAAATTTGAGGGAAAAAAAAAATTGGGATTAGATATGTAAATAAATAAGAATGATGTGGTGTGTAAATGCAAGTTCTCCATCCTATTCCGTAATCACATAAATTTGAGGATCAAAACTTAAAATGAAAAAAATAATAATAAAAAAAATTGAATGATCGGTGGAGAGTTTAATCTCTGTTGTATCACGGTCGTCGCCTGAACGCAGCTCGGCTTCCGGAATACAGACGTATTAATTTTTTTGATCGGTGGGACTCGTAGAAGTTGTTCTCTTTTCGATGATGCTACCTTGGACAACCCCACACTTCTCTAGGGGCAGGACATGCGAAAGAAATGCAAGGAGGCCAAAGGGAGAAACATGCCTAGGAAAGGAAGAGTTGGGGGGGAACGACAATCGGCTAGGGCAAGCGAATGATATGCGAGGGTAGCGAAGGGAAAACCCGGCGCTTGTGTATTCGAGAACAATGAGACGCACCCCAGTGCCCTCGGTCGCGAAGAGTAATAAACCGCTCCGCTGTTCTGACCGGGACGAGAAAACGCAGCTAGCCAAACACGAAGAAAACACCATTTTGTTGAAAATGTGGTTCTGAAATCCAAAACAAATGCACCCTTAACCATGCAAAACTTGTGAATTGGACCAACCCTCATGCATAATCCTTCGCCCCTCACAATCTTTTGATCTCAACTTCCCTCCTCCTTTACAATCACATGATTCGCGCGACACACCTAGACATGATGATTAGCAAACTAATAAAAAAAATAATAATAAAAAATCATATGCTTCCTGGCATTTCTCCACTCACAATATAAGAAGATTGTGCCTGTGCCCCAGGTCATTTGCAACTACTCAAAATCCCTCCCTTCAAAACCAATGAACCCTTCATTCTTCAATTGAACCATCGAAAGCCTCTATCATGAGTCCTTATCTCCCCTTCATTTCCACTAAAATTCACCTATTTTCCTATATTTCCTCATCCCTTGCAACTGTAATAATAAGCCCTTCTCTCCTTTATTATCTTCTTAGGCTTCTTACTTTGTTTTTTCTCTTTTCCCCTCATAAAATATATTTTTATTGCTAACTCATATAATAAAATTTTGATTAATTTCTTTATTAAGGTGTAAATTATGATTATATTATTTACTAAAAGATTAATAGATCATTCTTTGATAACAATGTTGTCATTGATTTTTATCTTAGATTTTTTTATATTGGCGAGTTGTTAGTCGTGCCCTTGATATTCTTTTATTTATTATAAATATAAAGTAGATTTATTATCATGTTCATAACGAATAGTAAATTGTATTAAAAGTTTTGTTTGATTTTTTGTCGTGAAAATTTATGAATATTCAATTCAATCATGTAAGTGTGAGTTTTGTTTTTCATGCATGTAATCATTAGTGAACATAATAAATTTTACTAATGCAAATTACATTTTGTTATAAAACCAAAAATTATCATATTGATTCAATATAATACATTCTAAAACTCTTTTTTGTGTAATATAAGGAAATCTACTGCTTGTGGGGAGTGATGTAGGTTGTTAGAACCGTTTTGAATATTGATCAGTCAATCGATGCACCAATATAGTGATGGCTCAACTGAAAAATATCAGACTTATACGGATTAGTGGTTATCTTTCAATTTTGGGCTTTTAAATATGTGTGTGTGTGTGTGAGTGCGTGCATATATCTATAAATTAGAAACTACTTTAGAATAAATGACACTTTTCATTATTCAAATTAAAATCTCTGCATGACACTTATTATCTAATACTATATGGTAAATCATGCCTTCATTGCATTGGCCTACGAGCACACCCATAACTTTAAATCCACGACTCTTGGTCATCTTTTATGCACTGAAATTGATCTTAAAAAAGCTTGCATTCTTAAAAGGTGCCTTTGAAAGGGATTCACTCATCTTTATATTAATTTGAAATCTATTTGCATTAACAATGTTTTTTTTTAAGATGTGCTCAATGGAAAAATCAAAGAGTTTAAAATATCATCAAGTTCCTATTTATCAAAATTGTGATTGTCCTGTCAAAATTTTAGGTTAATGAGGTTTCTAATGCCACTATAATCTAAATATGAATCAACAAACTAGCCTTAATGGTTGTTATAATCCAATTAAGAATTCACAAACTTCAATTACTCTGAACATCTTTGTTGATGAATTGCTTATGGTGGAGCATGCTAATTTCATAACTTGTACAAACTTTCAATAAGAATCTTCCTCTTTTAGCTAATAAGCTGAAATTTGCTTCCCCAAAAATGTCTCTCATTTTATTTTATTTTTAAGTGATTGGTTTATTAAGAAGAAATTTTTCTATTGATTTTGTTATGGATTTCTCAAGGTACTATAAGTGTTCAAGTACTAAATTGCCTCCCATTTATTAACAGGCTTAAAGAATAGTTAGCAGGATTGAAAAATATGTCTCTCTCTTTTGCTTCAAGATTTAGTTAATAACTTTATTTCTTGTTAGTTTATTGTTTCTATTACAAAATGCATTTTAAAGAAATAAACTTTTGATGTTTAAGAAGTTAATTTTCCAGAATAAATTGTCTTTTATTTTTTATGGTGTACAAATTTAAGATTTGAGCTATGATGAATTATGCTCATTTCAATTGAAACTTATATTTATTAAAATGAATTCTATGATTATGATACTTCACTGGACCTTTTTCCCATTGGATAGAGCTTGGGTCATGTTTTTCAGAGCCTACTACTTTAGAAGATTCTTATTTAGATGGCATGTGTGTGTGTGTATTAAATAAAGTAATGAACGGAGGCTATTAAACGGCTTCGACCATCTCTAGAGGTGTTATATATATATATACACAGAGAGAGAGAGAGAGAGAGATTTTAAAGATTGATCGACGGGTGGAACTGTCTATCAACTCTTAATGCGGTAACTTCAGTCCGGTCTGAGAGCCGACAGGGTGTGCAAATAAATTCGAGTACCACCTGCCTTAAGGAGACATTGCATCAGTAGGGGATTCGAAGCCGGGATCAAAGGAGACTTATGACCTTCAAAGAGATTGCTCTGCCAACAGGCCATGGAACGCGCACATGGCATATGTACGTGTGTGTGTGTGTGTGTGTATGTGTGTGTGTGTGGTAGCCTCAAAAGTTAATAATATATAATACTTCATCATAAAATTCACTTAATCAACCATGATTTTTTATATTATTTTTAAGTTGTTATTTTAAAAAAATAAATTTAGAGTTATCTAATATTCAGTCTTCAATTGAACAAATTCACACTCAAATTAAGCATTTCAATAAAACCAATCTAACAATGTTAAAAGTAATCCAATTAGAGTCCAAATCAAACTTGTAAGAGATGGTTAAAAATTTTGTAATAATAAGTAAAGAAGAGGATGGTCATTAAATTTAGCATGTTTATAATCAAGCCAAATATCTCAACCAAAAAATCCTATAAATCTAATATCATTTAACTCTAAAGTCACTAAAATACTTAATTAATAAATAAATTATCTATTAACAAGGATTTTAATATGGATTATTTGATGAATTGCTATAAAATTTTAACTATATTTGTCAAAATATTATTTATATCATTAAAAACCCAACTTAATTTCAACATTATAGAGCAACCAATAATAAAGTATTTATGTTTGAGTCACATGTCAGTAGTATCAAAGATTAACTTGCTGGAGTAGAAAAAGGAAAAGAAAAGATCCATAGTGTGCCAGATATTTAAAATATTACTTTGTAGAGTTAGCTTCTAAGTTTGATCTCCTTTACAATCATACAGATGGAATCCAACTCTATATTATATTTGAATACATCTGAACACTATTCTTTATTACCCAGCTTATGAAAATATATAAGAAATTCAGCTCACCCTGCCATTAAGCATAGCAGTAATGGAATCTTCTGAGACAATCAAAGATAAAGCCTTAGAAGTCAGAAAGTTCATATATTTCAGCTCACAGATTGCTTAAAAGCAATTATAAGTTGTTTGTATTTCAATCACTAATTGTTCAGATCAAATTCCTCTATTTCTCCTCGCGTTTCAGCTGTTCTGCTGTTAACTGGATTGGAACAAGAGCTGGCCTCAAGCTTGTGCTGGCCAGCATACTTTTCTCTCAGCTCAAATAGCTCTGAAGTCAAGCAACTATCCATGGAGGAATCAGCATTCTGGTTTCCTTTGGAAATGAGGCCGCCATGGTTGAGAGATGAGCTCAAGCACTCAGTTTCCACTACTGAAACTAGCTCTGAAAGCTCACTTCTTGCAGCTTCGGTACCTAAAGTTGAGCTGTAACCTGCTAGTGTTTCTTGTGCTATTTTCAACACAGACTGCAAATACTTTCCCTGTGCTTCTATCCTCAGTTGAAGGTGCTTCTGAACCTAGAAAGGAATAGAAAAAGAATAAAACTTAATGAGAAATAAGAGGTGTTCGAGTTGGGTTCAGTAAGTGCATTCCTAATTCAAATACTGTTTGACTTCTGATGTGGGACTATTCTACAGTCAACCACAAGGAGAAATGATTAGATGAAACCTCAATCTGTTCTTGCAATTTTCTATGAACATCTATTTGTATCTGCTGCAAGATGGCTCTGAAAAAGAATATGAAGCTATATTAATTAATTGGTTCTTATGGAGGAACTAGCCCCTGAAATAATCTGCATCTTACTCATTCAATTGAGGTTGGGTTTTATCATTTCTGTTCTTCAACTCGTCATCTTCTATGCAATAATAGCATAGAATTTAATGTCAGAAAATGAATTAAAAATAAGAAATTTAAGATCACTGAAAAGAATAGAAGGTTACTTGTTTTCTTATCATTAGTTAGAGTGCTCGGATCCCGATTCTTTGCGAGTCTGTATTTCTGAGAACAGAGAGAAAACAATTTTGCTATCATAATCTCCACTTACTGGAAGAAGAGGGAGCGAGAACTGCAAATCAAATACCTGAAGGTGGCTTTTCAGATGATAGAGAGTAAGTCCTGGTACTGCCATCAGCCGCATCAACAACTTGGGTGTTGCTTCTACCGTTGGAACATGATTATAAAAAAAAAAAAATCAAAATTTGAAAACCTGCCTAAAAGTTTGCCTTTCAGAACATCAGCTAAGTGAGAACTAACTCTCTGCTCCTCCAATTTCGGAGACAGCATCAACAAACTGTTCGTGAAGCTCTCTAGTCCATTTGAGTCTCGGCTTCCCGTCAGCCGAGAGAACCGGCCCATGGTGATCTAGTCGGTTAGGCATTTGCTACTAACCAATTTGATGAACGAAATGAGAGAAATTGGGGGAGAAACATTAAGAAAGCTTAAATATAGTTACCTTCCCTTCTGCAACATGCAAAGATGCCGCTCAACTATGCTCCAAGTTTTACTCAAATAAATTTAACTTAGCCGAGTAGAAGAAGAATATATGCATGAGCTGTGTCCACTCCATGTCGACTTCCTTTGATTTAAGGCTAAACCTTTTTCTTTCCATTTCTTTGACTTGAAAGCAAGAGAATCTTCACTTCAGTAAACAGAGAATAAGAATAGTTCACATTAGTGTCTCAAAAGGAGAGAAAAGAAGAAAAAGAGTGCATTGTTTTCTTGCACATTCTTTACTGGATTCTCTCGCTGATTAGAGAGCCCCACCATATTCAATAATGAACCTCCAACTTTCTCAGCAGCACATTGCTTCGAAGGGAAAACATAATTGACTGCTTCTCCTTTCCCTAATATTCCTTTTCTCTATGCTACAGAGAACAGGCAGATATTTCAAGAATGAAATTTCACATTTAAGAAGCCACCAGTGTTTCTTTAACGAAGGTGGCGGATTGCCTTTGGCTTTTCTGATGATGGAGAATCAAAGAATCCAATCCGTTGCTTCAAAGAAGAAGATAACGAAGCTCTACCTGCTCATTAGCCCATGAAAGAGAGCTCATTGTGAGAAAAAGATTCTATTTTTATGGCAATAATGAAAGCTAAATTACAAACGGAGGACGATGTGTAAGAAGGCCATTCGATTCCTTTAGGGAAAGTTGTCTTATAAGTTAAACTATTAGGAGCTTTAAAGGAACTGTAGGAACGTAAGTAGTTCAAATGCTGTTATCTAACAGTTCTTTGAGCAATTAGTATATGCATTAGAATTTTTAATCAGCCAATTAAAGCTACTACTGTTTCAGATAAAGACCAGATCCAGCACCAAAATCTCAATTTACTTTTTATTCCTCTGAAAAAAAATCACTTTACGCTTATATATGTGATAATTTGAAATTTTGTAAAACAAAATTTTCAAAATTTACATGAATTTCTCATATAAATGAAAACTGTTTTACAAAATGGCTAAGCAGGAAAGAAAATATATAGAATCAAAGTGTGATGTACAGCAGCAGAATGTCTTTCAGAATCAGAATTTGATTATTACGTGATTGATCTGCAAAGTGCTGCTTTGCTAAGAAGAGACATTCCTTTGGTCTGATCATCATTAAACTCAGAATGTCATTAAAGAGTAGCAAGTACTACAATAAAGAGAGGGCTTCTCAGATCCGTCCTTCATTTAAATTATCTGTAAGTGATGATATGCACCTAAAATTAAATATCAATTAAACCGTGAATAATTTAAGAAAAAAAAATTGCGAGTTGTGTATTTTCAATTAGAAATAATTGCATCAAAAGTATATGTACCCCCCTTTAAATCCTTTTTTTTTTCGTTGCATTAAAGCATGCTCATTTTATGCCTTTTTTTAATATATATATATATATATATAGATATTTAGCCACATAATTTCCTAATAAGAAAGGTCTACTGTTATGGATTCTAGTGTATATTTAACTAATTTATGCAACTAAGCTTAATTAACCAAATCAAACTCTTAAAAAACGCTAATGAATCTGCAAAAGAAACATAAAAATTAGTAGATATATGAGGCACTGAGAGAAACTTTTTCTTTTCAATCAGCTGCAGTACTTGCAAAGCTTTCTGTTTGTTTAATATTCTCAAACATGTAAAGCAGATTCCTGGATAATGCTGACAGACCCCAGCTCTTGTGGTCTGTTGGCAAGTGAAGCACAAGTCATTTGGCCAATTAAAGTTGCCTCTCAATAATTCCTAAAGATGATCATCAAAATCAAAAAGCAAGCAAAGCAGTTTAAAAATATGGTGGCTTGAGGAATCAAGCAAAGAATCAAGAAGATACCCCCACTGATAGAAAACTCATTTTCATCACTGCAATCCAATTGATATTTCATTTTTTTTATTAATAAAAGCATATGTGAATATCATATGTTTCTATATGTGTAAAGTGCCAAAATAGTCCCTTGACTATTTACATGAGTCATTTTAGTCTCAAATTCCGTAAAAGAGTCAAATTAGCCCCCGGACTTTTTAAATTGGCAATTTTAAACGCTCTTGGAATAAAATGAACCCCTGAAAAGAGTCAGAGGATTATTTTGACACTTTTCTCATTTCTATACAAACGGATTGTATAAATTGCTAAAATTTTAAATGCAGAGTGAAATCTAGCACTTGTTCTCTTTTTATGATGCTTGTTTAGCTACATATTTTCCTGAGGAAGGGAAAGAGGTTTAGCGGAATTCAGTTGATGAGAATTATTCCCAATAAAAACAGTACAGATAGAAAAAGTCATTTGCATATGGGCTCAAACTAAGTTTTTGCTACAGTTCTCTGCACATTTATTCAAGCACATTTGGCTTGAGAAAAATATACAAAACAACAAGTACATAAATAAATTGATTCATGGCCAAAAGATAAGAGAACTTAGTGCTATAATATCAATTAGAGCATCACTAAAATGGAAGCAAAACTGTGCATGTTCACTTTCAAAGTCATGTCCTTAATCAAGTATTCTGCTCAACTTTTCCTGAAATTAATGATCTTTTTATGGATTTCAACTTCTCTTTTTTAGGATGAAAATGCCTGATTGGTTAACAATTATGGTTGTTTATTTAAAGTTAGATATTAAATAATCCTAATGGATTTATTAACTAATTAATATTTGGTTATGATAGTAATAAAACTATTGACATCCATTTTTGATGTCACGTATGTAGTGTATCCGCATGACCGGCTCGGGACGATTCAGTACTCACTTGTAGCATCTCGTAGCTCATGGCACTCATCTAAGATCTCTGGTACGTGTTCGACGCTCGAAACCAGGGTTTGTGATGATTTGATCCTACCTGGGAGAACACACAGTTGAATGAACTCAACCAGAATATTCGACATGTTTGATATCAATTCTGGTGTTTAGGGCTCCCTCTGTATCCATTCGAAGCCTCCCCGAGGTCAAGGGAAGTCACGAAACCCGCAAACCCACATTACAAGAAAATTTGGGTTTGGAATGCATTAACCGAGCCAAAGTTCAAAACGCCCGTTGGCGATAAATTCTTTTACCCATGAACGAGCAAAAGACTTATTTTTGAATTTAGGGCATCATAATTTATTCATTCGTCATCTCTCATAGCTTTCAGATCGATAAAAACTTCCGTCAGAAATTTCCAACAAAACAACATTTTCAAGGCTAGACCGGCGCCTAAGCACCCGCCCGAGGCGCCTAGGTGCCCAAAACAAACTCTAAGTGGCTTAAAACTTGAGCGCAGGGAAGTTTGACATCAATTTCTAACGCCTTTGTGCCCAAACAGCTTAAAAACAACTACTTTTCTGAGCCTATGAAAAGTAGGCGGCAGGGCGCCAGGGTTGCGGCTAGGTGCTGGTTCGCTTCTAGGATGTGATTTTTCTAGATTTCGAGAGCGATTTGACCCCGACACACCCCCCAACGAGCCGAAATTGCATAGATTTTTTGGTTTTAAGGTTGATTTGCTTTGGGAATGAGACAAGAGGGTGATTATACCTCTTTTGGGCTTCTTTTGGAAAGTTCCGAGTGGGTTTAGCAAACCCTTTTTTTGGCAAAAGAGAGGGAAAAGGCTAGTTTAACCTATCACCCATCCTCATTTCAAACCATCTCCACTCATTTTCAGTTTTGGGCTGTTGATGATAGCTTGAGAAGATTAGAGGAAGAACTTTATCTTCTTCCTCAAGGAATTTGGAGTTTCCTTGGAGTTTAGAGCTTAGAGTAAGAGAGGGAGACTCTTCATATTGTTCAAGGAAAAGAGTTAAGGAAATTGGCCATCTTCAACCTTCTTCTTCTTTTTCTTCCTATTTTTTTCTTCCTCAGATCCTTCTTCTTCCACCACCTCACTTGATTTTGTGAGGAAATCTTCTTGAGGAGAAGATTGGCTAACAAGGAGCATTGTGTCTCTTCTCCTACGCTAAAGAAGAGCATCTTCTTAGCTTGGAGAAGGATCATCGAATCATCGCCAAAACTTCGCCGAAGTTTGGAACTTCGACGGAATCTCGCTGAATTCTCCTCCTACAGGAGAGCTTCCTCATTACTTTGGGTAAGGACTTACATGGGCTTCTCTCCTACAGTTAGGAGAGCTTCATCCCTGACATAGGTTTGGGACGTCGCTCAAACATAAAGGCGATGAGATTCCCTAAAGCGCTTTGCTTTTTATTACCCAATCCAAAGCTATTTGTAGAGAATACTAGGTTTAAGTTGTTGATTTTCTATAGGAAACCCTAGGTTAGAAAGCATATTCGTGGCCAAATGCTTTGCAAATCTAAGTTACTTCCCATTATAAACCCTAGATCTAAATTTTAGTGGATTGGAATCCCAATTTTCCAAGGCTGTGAGGATTCCAACCTTTCTTAGAGAGGTTGAAATAGTTGGATATTGAAGAATGGGAAAACATTGTCGCTAACCCATTCTACAAGAACTTGGAAGGGGTTGCAGGATGGAAAAAAAGTTTTATAGCAAGTTTATCTTACAAACAGTGAAGGATTTTTCCTATGAGAAATCGGAGGACGAAGTTCTACACATTCCTCATTAAAGCTAGAGATGGCTATACCACATATCCAAGAACTAAAACCCTAGCTGTCTATCTAAGAGCGTTAGTTGAATTTGACTCACTATTGATTGTGATCAATTACATCTTGCACATCACATTATATGTTTGTATGCTTGTCGGTTTGGTTGCACACACGAGACAAGTATGATTGGCCACTCGACATCGTCCAACTATTTTAATCTTCCGTCACTATACAATTCAATTGGTTGAATGATACATGTCAACCTGACCATATGTCTCTTGATTGACCAACTATCTGTATGCCTTGTATGTGGTGTCGCTGAGAGTTTGGTCACTCTTGCAAGGGAAATTTGTTGGCCCGACCATATGCCTACTGATTGACCAATTACAGGTGTTTTTTATGTTGCATTTCACATACCACATTTTTCCTCGAGCGACCACCCTGGCTCGGTTGGCATTACACTTTGGTCCAACCGATTGCCCGGACCCGGTCAACCAATCACCTTGGTCCGATCGGACGCCCCGGCCTGGTCGACCGACCATTTTGGTCTGACCTGCCTCTTCTGTCTAGTCAACCATTCACTTTGGCCTAGTTTACCTTAGCCTGATTGAGCCTACAGGCTACATTGCCTTAGGTTGACTACCCTAGTTGACCTAGCGGGTCGAACAACTAACTTTATTTGTAAAGTACATGTTTTGCATATGTATTAGTGTCGTTTGCATGATATTTTGTATAGTCATTATCATATGTTTGAGTTTCCTTTTGAATGTTCATTCGTACACTCTCCCAACTTGTTTGATTCCCTCTAGTGAGAATCATTATTTTCCTGAGTTAATGCCCATGGCGGTACTCTCATTATGTCAAGTCAATGCCTCCTAGGTACACCCACACTTCCCAAGCTAATGCCTTTAGGGCACGCTCACACTTTTGAGTCAATGACCTCTTGCAATACACTCGTTCACTTGATTTGATCCCTCCACGGCATACCCACTCCCGATTCACTACACCCCGTGCACACTCAACTATTTCAGGTCGCTGCCTCTACATCATACCCATCCTTTGGGTCGGTGCCCCCACGACATCCGCCCTCTCAGGTCATTGCCCCCACAACACCTTCATCCGTTAGGTCACTGCCTCCATGACACACTCACCATTTCGGGTCACTGCCTTCACGACATAGTCATCTTTCAAGTCGTTGCCTCCATGAAAAACCCACCCTTTCGAGCCTCTGTCTACATGGCACACCTATCTTTCGGGACGCTGCCTCCAACACACACCCACCCTTCCGAGTCAGTGTCTTTATAGTATACCATTTCTTTTGGTCACTGCTTCCATGACAGACTCGTTCCCATAGGTCTCAGGTGGAGGGAATCGAGAGAACTCTAGAGTGAGAGCTGGTATTTTCTCTGTCTAGCCGGTCTTCAGAACTATTCAAACTTTAAATTAGCCAATGTTCTTTATAGCATCTCTAGTAATGGTAAAGAATATAATTGTTCATATTTGACACAACACAATTTACATAATACCACAACATAATTCATATGCTTATTACTAAATCATGATAAGGAGAGTGATATTTTCAACTTTAGTATTTTTCTTTTAGATAAACTCAAGTTATCTTTTTAAATTGTTACTTTTTTGTCAAAATATCAAAAATACAAAAAATTATTTGAATTTTAATTACTGCGAATACATCTCTAGTTTAAGTAATTGTCTTTTTAAATTAGAAAGTTTTCTGTTCAATAGAACATAATGCATAATTTCCCTATGGGTTCGATATTCAGATCTTAATCAAAAAGTTCTATATTACTTGATAACGATACATATACTTGCGTAGTATCCCAATATATAAATTAAACAGTTAAATTCTTATTTTCTTCATGATCAAGTTTTGACTATGTTGCAACGTATGAAAATATAAGTGAAAATGTAATCAGAGACATTGTTATATTGTTGCATATAAGAAGTTAGTCGGGATCACACGATTAACAGAAAATTTTGCTCTACTTTGCCGACAGAACCGCGACACTTTTCTGATGGAAGTGTAATGCTTTTTCTATAGATTTATTCATTGGTTACATAATCGACGGTTAAGCTACGGTTAAACATGTAATTTTTTTATTGTTAGCGATGGGTAATGTCCGTCCGTTACCTGTCGTTCATGATAAACCGTCGTGAAATCCTTAAATAATTTTATTACCGACAAAGATTTTTGTTATGTCTAATAAACAGTTGTTAAACCTTTGGTAATTTTAATGCCTATGTTTTTTACATTATTATCGACGATATTTGAGCGTCGGTAATAGGCTAAATTCTTGTAGTTTAACTTTGAAGGCATTAACTCTATAATTCAAATTATTTTAATGTATGGCGCCAAATTTGATACGGGAGTTTTCTTATTTCAAATACAAAAATGCAATACTAATTTTAGTGTTGAGGTTGTGGACTATTAAAGCTAAGATGACACAATAGCCACTTCAATACAATCTTCTTGATCACATAGTTGTTGGATCCTTGGCTATCATCTAGACCTTTTTTAAGTTTGTATGAATTCAATATCAGTATCCCTCACCTCAGTAATGAATCACTCTGCAACATTATAAATCTTTTAAAAGCCTTCTTCTAAACTTTTAGTCCCTTTTTACTTCTCATTGCATATCCCCAAATCACTATTTTTTCTATCAAAACATTAATAAGACATTAATAATTATTTGAAAGTACATCTGTATAATTATAGATCAAAACAAGTAATTAATAAATTATAAATAAATTGTTGAATAATAATTAAGATAATTGTTGAATAATGACTGCACGATTTTATCTCATTGGTGTAACTTTTCAGGAGGTCATCTATCCCAAGAGTGCTCCAACATGAACATGCTTAATTTTGAATATTCTGATGAAATTCCAACCATTACACCAGAATGCATCTTGATATTTAAGAGTTTGAATTCATTCTACTTAAGAAATTTCACAATATACTCTCATTGTCAGTTTTTTTAACCCATAATCATTCACCAAAAAAATAATCTTATATTCAAACTGGTGTAATGCTCAGATACTATTTATAATTATCCATCAAGATATTGTTTGCTTTAGTTTGATGACCTCACAATTTTGTCTCATTGGCATAACTTCCCAATATGGCACCCATCCAGGAGGGCTCTCACACCAACTCGTTTAACTTTGGAGTTTCTGATGAAGATCCAACCATCACACCAAAGGGTGTTTCAATGTTTAAGAGCTAAGCTTTAGTTTTTTTAAGTGGGTTTTACAATGGTTACCAATCCTAAGCACACTTGATTGTAGAGTTTTAATGAGATATGGTGCATTGGCAATGTTATTGTCATACCAACTCATGTTGCTGGACATGTGTAATCATATTCACATAAACATCGGACATAAGCTCTTTGAACACCTAGTCATGCTCATTAAAGATTTTATGATCTTTCTCACTTTAAGTAACTGACATATGCACCATTGCTCTGAACCCAAAATAATTCACTCTAGCCTGATTGCATCATTATTTTATGTTATTGGTGTAACTTCCTACAAGGTTACCCATCCCATGAGTGCTCCCTCACAAACAAACTTAACATTGGAGTTTCTGATGAAATTCTAAGTGTTACACCAAAAACTATCTCGATGTTTAAGAGCTCAGATTCATTCCATTTAAGGGGTTTTACAATGGTCGCTAATCCTAGAACTACCCCTGCTCAAGTACATTTAACTATAGAATTCTGATGAAATGTGGTGCACTGACATTGTTATAGTTGCACCCACTCACACCTTAATTAAATGACATACTCATCAGTGCTCTTAATCTAGAATAATCCACTTTAGCCTTATGATTTCATGGTTTTATCCCATTTAGTAACTTCCTAAGTAGGGGTGTAAACGAACCGAACACGAACGAACAGAGCTTGTGTTCGTGTTCGGTTCGTTTGAAATTTAGTTTGTTTGAAATAAACTCGTGTTTGAAATTGTTCGTGAAGTCACTGTTCTTGTTCATTTCTTAACGAACGAGTCGAAGACTAGATGTTCGCGAACGACGAGCCAATTTGACATCCATAATATTAATATATATATAAATAATATATTATATTAATTATATAACTCATATTATATAAATATATAATATCTATATTTGTATATTACTAATATAGTATATTAATATATTGTTATTATTATTAATTTATTATATATTATAATTTATAAAATTTAATTTTTTAAAATATCATAATTTTTTTATATATAATTATTTTAATTTTTTTTATATTTCGAACAATAACGATTCGAACACGAACGAACACATCACTGTTCGTGTTTGGTTCGTTTAACTAACCGAACGAATATAATTTGTTCACGTTCGTTTCGTTTAGTTATCGAACAAATCGAACACGAACTCATTGACGGATCAAACACGAACTGTTTGCGAACAACGAGCTTTTTTGACAGCCCTATTCCTAAGAGGACACCCTTCCTCAGAGTGTTTCTGTACGAGCATGCTTATTTGGAGTTTTTTATGCAAACAGTTACACCAAAAGGTGCCTTGATGTTTATGAGCTCAACTTCATTCTATTTAAGAGGGTTTTAAAATATTCACCTCTATCCTAGAGCTACTCTCACTCAAACATGCTTAACCGTTGAGTTTTGATGAGAAATGGTGCACTAGCACTCTTAAGGTCACATTCACTCACGCCCCACGCATGCATAATTATATCCATGTATGTACTAGAAACAAGCTCCATGCAGACCCACTTGTGATTTTTTCTATTTGATTATCTAAAAATAGATTAAAAAAATTAAGTGCTAAAAGACTTAAAATTTTAGAATATCCTAAATTAATGATTATGTCTAGTGATGGATGGAACCTAACATTTTCAGAATGAGCGATTGAATGTAAATAAGAAAATCTAATAATTTTTTTTCTTTACAATTCAGACAATTTTGGTAAGTTTTTTTCTCATTGATGCAAATTTTTCCCAAATATTTATAAAAAAATTAAGAAAAAATTACATATATACCGCAATATTCTAACCACGAAGAGAACGTGGAGGTAATTTCTATTGTATCAATAAGAAAGAGGTGTTATGACGAAGTGTTCAATTTTTGGGACATTTACATCCATACCATACAAATTCTGTGTATTTACATATCTAACACCTTAGCATTCATATTTAAATGCATAGGATAGCACCCCGTTCCATTTGTATGTAAGAAAATATAGAGGTAATTATATAATAAAATACTAAAAATAGCCTTCACACTTATAACATGACCTAACCTAGCTTACATGATACTTAAAGGCAGTCACCAAAATTCGTAGGACATTTTTTTTTGGAAGATTTACATCCATACCACTCAATTCATATATATTTACATATCTAACCCTTAAAATTTCAATTTTGACATGTATGCCACCTTATGCATGCATGGAAAGATGTATTTCAACTATAATTTTCATTTCTATCAAATTTTGATCATGATATACCTAAATGCATTGGTTTGGCAGTTCAAAAATATTACATGAGTGCCAGATTCTGTAAATAGAGAAGTTTCCGGCGCCAAGTATGTAATTATGTGAAACATTTGGGTGGTATAAATGCAAAAAGAAAATTTTAGGTACTAAATATATAAAATATGTAAGAATTGGGTGGTTCGAAGATAAAAGTGAATGATTAATTAGCAGGAACCCTTAACGTCTGTGCCACTCAATCACCAAAGCAAAAGATTCCTTTCACTTTGCTTGCGTTTGATAAGAATTTTATGCAGCCATGAAATAAAAATAAAAAAGTGAGATAGAAAAAGAGGGTTTCAATGGTAATAAAGTTTTTTTGAGGCATCTTTCTGCATCATTTGTGCTGACGCTTCGTGTTACATTCATTTACAAAAAGTGTATGTCAGTGAGCCCCATTTTAATTTTTTTAATTTTTTTAAAAATTTTATTGGACACGAATTGCGTGTGCTGTCCGTACAGAATAATCGCTCGTTCTGAAGGCTCAGTTTGTCTGGAGCTTTGAATGAATTTAAAGAGGAAATGGGCACTTACATACATATTGCCCAATTCTTAGCTAATTACATATCTAACACCTTAACTTTACCTTTTACACTAATACTAACCAATTCTTTCATATCACCTAAAAATACTATCATTTGAATTTTTAAAAAGTGAAATGCAACATTTTATACGGTTGGTATAGTGGCATGAATGTAAAAATTTAAATTTAGGTGTTAGCTATGCTAATACAAGGAATTGGGTGGTATGTGTGTGAATCTTCCTTTTTTATTTATTGTGAGAAATTGAGTTTTTTTATTTTGGGATCATGGGATATTTGAGATGTGATGATGATTTGATAGATCTTTCTTCATATTTTTTACAAATGAAGTAAAATCAATTGTTGAATCCTTTGAGGATGTTGGCATCGATACCACCCAGTAGATATCTGTATAAGGAGGGTGAAAGAAGAGAATTGATGTGTTCTCCAAGCATGTATTTTCCGTATCTTCAATGATCCTCCTCCGGTGAGACGGCCAAGCATGTATTCTCTGTATCTTCATATGGCTCATAAAAGATGATGAAAGTTTTGTCAATTCTTTTAGCATTGATCCTTACTTCGACTGTTTATCAATCTTGAGGACGTTTAGCCGGGCGAACTCAGTAGACAGGCCTGAGGAGCATCCCAATTCCTAGGGAAGAGATGGGTAGTACTTTCACAAATCAAAGTGAGGCTGCAATGAGCAAATGAATCCACAGATCAATCTACGAGATCAATCCAACATGTAAATCTGTTAGGTCAATCCACCAGGTCGGCCGATGATACATTATCCATATTTTTAAACCATGGACTTTCTCGGAGCAACACATTCATCTGGCCAATATATTATTCAAAACAAATGTGTGAAATAATGGCCATTATATTTATATGAATAAGATGTACATCAACATGATCATCATGTACAGGTGTGCATTAAATCAATGGGACTTGTCTAGGGGCGAGTCAATGCTCGCCAATTATTGTTTGTCACATTCATATGAAGTAATATTCCATGGTGATATCAGAGAGAAATTGTGGGCGATTCTCCCTTCAAATTCAAGAAAAATCACATATAATTTGTCTCAATAATATTATCATAGAAACTTCCATAAATTTGAAACAAGTGTTTGAAGTTTAGATAAGAAATAGGCTTTTTTATAAAGGGGATATTTACATACATAGCACTTCATTTCTATGTATTTACATATATAAAACTTTAATTTTATTTTTTTACATTTATATCACTCAAACTTTGATGTCGCACTTCTTAACTTTTAAAAAGTAAAAAAAAAACATTTTTTTTTTTACGAAAAATTGAGTTCTATTTATGATTTATGTAAATATTCTTTCTACGAATTAAGAGTACGGTGTTTAGGGGTGTAAGTAAGTCAAGCCGACTCGTGAGCTAGCTCAATAAGCTAACAAGCCAATCCCAAGCTAGCATCGACTCAACTCGTTTAAAAAAATATTAGTATAAAATATATTAAAATATATTAAATTTTCATGACTTTATAGTTAAGGTATTAAGAATGTTTTAAAAAAATAATATTTTGTATTGTATATTATATTATTTTTCATTATTTATCTTTTAATTGTTTAGGGTTCATTTGTTTTATCAACTTATTATAATGCAATCTTGAATTAATATCATTTTCATGCTTTTATACAAAATAAGCCAGCTCGTAAACTTAAGCTCGATAAAATAAATCAAAGCTCAAGCTCAAGCCGACAGCAGGTCAAGCTCGATTCGTTTACGCCCTAATCAATGTCAATTTATATTCCATTAAGGAAATAATCAAAAGTCCCAAATCCAGTCAAAATAATTCTATTTTCTAACAAAAAATATGTTTAAATGATTTTCTATTGATAAAAACATTTCAACCTTTACCAAATATATATATATATATATATATATATATATATATATATTAATGGATTATCATTCTGACACACAGATTCTCCAACCATTATGAGCAAAAACAATTATGAAAATATTTACCAATTTTTCTTTCAAATCATTTTCTAATTTCACTTTACTTTCATTTTCCATTTCTAAATTCATTCCAATCATAGTTCACAATTCCTATGTATTTGTATATCCCACAACTAAACTTTAATATTTACACGCATAACACTCAAATCTTTAATATCGCCTATAAACTAATAATATTATCACTTTTTAAAAATAACATACACATTCTCATACATAAATTCGAAGCACAAATATTATTTATGTAAAATATGAAATTTTAGGTGCGAGATACGTAATGAATAAGATTTATTTACTAAGCATTTAAAAGATAATTAATAAGAGACCACTTGTAACAAAATATAAAATATCAAAATTTAACTAGTTTAATAATTTTGTCTTGAATTTTAATATATTTTGATTATATTTTATATCAACAACTTTTTAAAAGAACCGGCTCACGAAGCTAACAAGTCAAGTCGGGTTGGCTTGAGCTGGGCTTGTCCGCTCATTGAGCTTAATTCACAAACCAATTATCCAGCAGAGCGAGCCGGCTTGGCCCAGTTAGCAATTTATTACAAAGGACCAACTAACAATGACCTTATTTTAACAATCCTCAATTTCACTTCCTGGTTCAATTAGAAAGGAAAATAGCTGATTAAATTTTAAAAGGTTAATAGTACACATAAGAACAACATATATCAATTCAAATTAAAAAAAAAAAAAATGCATTATATATTGCTTTTTGGCTTCAATATTTATGGAGTGCATAAGCCTGAATTTTAAATTATTAAAACATGTAAATTAATTTATCACGGATTTGGTGCTCATGCAATATTTACAATTAGAAGAATAAGAAGTGCAAAAAGTATCAAAATGGTCCGCGTACTTTTGCGCGTCAAGTGTCAATTAGTCCCCAAAGACTAGTTTAATGTTGGCTAAAACAGCTCACATCAAAAGAGTTTGGGGATTAATTTAGCACTTAATAGACTGGGACTAAAATGACTCAATGTAAAAAGTCAAGGGATAATTTTGGCACTTGACATGAAACTGAAACAACAATTTTCCTTTCAAGCCCTATTCTTTTAGTAGCTTAGAGTTCTTTATGACAAGTATGAGCACTCAAAATAGCTAGGAACTAAACCAACGTGTTTTCCTTTCAGTCCCTGTTCATACAAATGAGCAAAACCCCAACTATTTTGGCGCAAACCACTACAAATTAAAACCTGGTCATATACTGGACTAACTAAAATAAATAAAAAAACAATGCTCTCTGTCAATATGAAATACACATTCTGAATGCTGAACCCTGATCATATACTGGCCTTAATAACATAAAAAAAATTATACAGTCAATATGAAATCCACAATTGGTATCATGTGGACAACCACCAAAACAAAAATTTTTGGAAAACACTGGGATGTTAGAATTATCAGGATAACCTTCTCTCATTTACGTAAATTATTAAGCTAATTTTACAACATTAAAAAAAAAAAGTTGAACAATGAAAAAACAGTAAACAAGTCATACAATCATGCACTTTAGTGCTAATACGGAATAACTTGATTCATATAACAATAATTTAATGTTACTGCCAAGGGAAGCTTTTATAATTGAACCACACGCTATATTTTATCAGAATGTCAAAACTAACTCGTCACAACCGTGGGCTCCAAAAAGCAGACCTCGACAGACTCTCCCAGAAAGAATAAGAAAAATGAGAATGAGATGAGAGAGTTTGCAGTGAGGTTTCAAGTCAAATATTTAGAAGACAGATGATATAGTAGATAATATATTACCCAAAAATTTCACCATCATTTTGCGAGAAATTTAATATCCGGGGTTCGAGGTTTCCCATGGCGCAAGCCCATATGGTTAATTACCCTTATTAATAATAGAAGAACACTTTCAGTTAATGCAACTCATTAGGCGGAAGTATTCAACTTAGTATATAATAACAACAGATTTTTAAATTTTAAAAGTATGCAATTATCATAATGAGATTAGAGTAGATAATAGCGGAAAAATGATGCACCTGATCAAGATCTCATGATTCCATCATTCTAATTTGTTATAGTAAATAGTCTACTTAATTAGAGGAGGTAGTCGACCCAACCTGACAGAATGATCATTGTACATAGTCATGAGTTCTTTGTCTAAGAGAAACTTACAGAATTATGATAGATGTTTGTCTAAGGGGAACTAATCTAAGTTTAAGCAACCCGCCATGTCATTGTCTAAGGGGATCATTGTCTAAGGGGACTTATGATGAATGTTTGTCTAATTTAAGTCATTTGAAAGCAAACCGCCATGTTAGTACCCTCTGAACATAATCACTTCATTGTGATGTTATTTGACAGCAAAATTATTCAGATAGAAGACTCGAGCCACATTCTTACTGACATGAGATTATTTTGAATATTTATATAACAGCAGACACGACATTCTATTAGCTTTATGTGAGCTTATGTTAACATTAGATTTGACACCCCTGACAAACAATCGTAGAGAACGGATAAGTTTTCGTTCTCATCTTTTAAATGAAATATTTTAGTTGAGCATTTTTATATTTTTATATTTTTATATTTTGAAGTCTTTTAATTTTAGGATAGACCGCTCCGGTTGACACTTGCATTCAACATAACCGTCATCGAGAATTTAAATAACTTTGAACCATGTCAACTCTACTCTGATTATAAAGAATAGAATTCATAACCTAAGTCAATTGAGTTTGTTTAGATGTTATTTTGAGTTTAATCTTAAAGATAGACCCCTCCAATTAAAAAATTCATATCAACAGGGTCATTATCGAAAAATTGATACAAATACATAATTTTATAATTTAATTAGGTTTAATGATCTAAGCATTCAAACAAAGGTTAGTCCTATCAACTTTGATCAATGTTGGGGGGATTAGATTGGCTTTAGCAGGGGCTCAATCTTGTCAATTCTAGTTCGAATAAAAATTAGGATCAAACTGCAGGCTCATTCATTAAGAAGTCATCGAGGTCTCATAAACTTTATGTGTGTTAAATATAGTATTGTATTTCTTTTGCTTTACTAATTAAGGGTAGTTTAGTATTTTCCATATTGTACATATATATACTCTTGTAATGAGGTAATGTAAGCAACTTTTGAAAACCCTAGCCACTTTGTTTGTCTCCTATCTTTTCTCTTATCTTTCTCAATCTCAGATGCAATTGTTAACAATGTGCACCTATTTATATTAAATTCAGTCTTTTATATTTTTTAATGATTTCAGTCCTAATTTTATCCTTGATTTAAAATTTAGATTTTTTTTTTCTTTTAATTTAATTTAAATCAATTTAATTATTCATTATAAACAACATTTAGATGAAAATTTGGCAACATTTTGATAGCCTACCGACGTAATCATTGCGTAGAGGACTACAAAAAAGTTGGGCATACTCATCGCGTTAAGAAAGAAGTGCATGGTGGTTTGTACAACGATTTAATTTATTTATCCCCCCACGCTAAGACAAAATGTGCATGAGTTTTCAAATTTGAATGAAAACAAACATAGTAATAGGCTTTCTCTGCAACACTAAAAAAACATATATGAGTACTTAAATAGTGGTCCGCATCCCATCTCTACCATGTAATGGAAAATGTGTATAGGGGTATCAATTGCAAATGAAAACAAGAGCACATATATAACAAAAATTTTTTGCCGCGCAAATAAATGAGCATACAAGTACTTAATTTTACGGTTCGGTATCATTGCCATCCCCACTATACTAAGAAAAACATATATGGGGGTTTCACCAACATAGAAGCATACAATCATATAGATTTTTATCACAATGATAAGAAAGATGTGTATGAGTTCTTAAATTTGGATCCTGCAAGCTCACATTAATAATTATTCCTTCACAGGACTCGATGTGCGTTTGTTTCGGCTGCAATTTTATGAAATCTCAATCCAAAAATTGTTGCAAAAAAACTATTGTTCAAAAGCTAGGGGGTTTCAAAATGAGTTCATCTATTTGAAAAATACAAGTTTAAAAATGTTGTCTGTAGACAAATGTCTTAAATACCCCTCTATATATATTTTATAGAATTTATAGGTATTTTCGATGCATTTATTTCTCATATTTAACTGTATTATTTGAACAAACAGAAATATGAAAGTAAAGTGAACATTACATTATAGAATAAAGAGAAGGCTATACTTTAAAAATTGTATTTTTCTAAAAGTTATTCTCTCAACTAAATTTGAAAAAAAAATGCTGAAAATGGACAAATATTTAGAATAAGCAAATGATTTTGAGTCAACAGATTTTCACTCACAACACCTTTATTCTGAAACCAAGGACGGACCCCAAAAACAAACTTTCTTACTTCCCATTTCTCCATGTTTGATTAACCAATGTGAAATGCCAACAACCCATGATTGAAAAACTTTACGTGGCTACAACACTTTCAACCCAATTTTCTGGAATACCTTAATGCATTATGAGAATTAGTAACGCTCAAATGTAAAAGTTACAACGCTTGAAAGCTAAGAGGAGATAAACAAATTTTCATGCTTAAGATGAGCCATTTACCTTGCAATTTTAAAAAATACCAAGCCAGTTAAGCTAGGACGAAATATATGACCTCAAAAGCTTGGAAGCAATTGGCGGCATACTCACAAATCAATTTGGCAGAACAATCAGCAAATCTAATTTGTAGTCATCAAGCCTGGAAACATATCAAACGAATCATATTACATGAGCTAGGGAAAATCATCATACAAAGAAAGCAGGTGCAAAATGAACCAGATCGACCATCAAAGACTGACATTTCTAACCTCAGCAGCACTTCTGTTGGGCTATAACCAACAATCCAAAACCCCAATTAGGCATCAATCATTCGCCGAACAAAAATCTATCGAATCTTCAAGATAGAGCAAATAGACAATGTCGGTCATCCTCCGGGAGGGATTCCGAGAGCAGCCGGCAATAAGCTGAAGTATCAACGATCGCCAAATCGATCAGCGATTAACTTCTGTAGTTTTGGGTGTGTTTCAGAGCACGGCAAAATCAGGTAGAGAAAGAAGACAGTGATGTCAGCTAAGGGTAATGAAGGAAAATAAAGAAGCGAACCGTGGGGTATAGATAGTGGCCCGCGGTCGCCAGTAAACGAAAATCACCACCGCAATTCAGATGCGCTCTGACAAAAGAACGAATCAAACACCAAAACTACGTTTCAGTTCTAAAATCAGTTCTAAACACCGAAACAAAGGCACCCTTAGATGATGGCAAGATTATGTTAGATAAGAGAGAGGGAGCTTGAACTCTCGGGTAAAGAGAGAGAGAGAGAGGAGAGTGAGGACTAGCTACTTGCAGATGTGAGTTATGGCCACAGGATCGTCAAGAGAACAGACAAGTGAAAAGATAAATGAATCTCGTGCATGAGTTTGGTGAGTTGAAGATGAATAGCCCATGACTTTGAATGCCGGTGAAGATGCATTCTCAGTTCGGTGGAGGAGCTGCGATGAGGCATGAGAATAAGAAGTAGCAACAATGGCCACCAATAAACGAAAATCCCCACCGCAATTCGAGATGCAGTCTGACAAAAGCACAAATCAAATCAAACAAGCATAACTACGTTTCAGTTATGTTGTGAGAAATGTACTTCCTCGAATAAAAATAAAACACAAAGAACACAAGCAAACACAGATCGTTTATGTGGTTCGATCCAACTGAATCTACGTCCACGGGAGGGAATCAATCAAATAGTTCACTAAGGCAAAAGAAATTGAGAATACATAGCTTATACATAGAGATGAGCCCTCATCTTCCTTCTATGACCTCCCTCTCAAGCGACACCTTGATACAAGGCCTCAAGATGCTCTCCTCCTCTCTAGCTCTTTAGCTATTCTCTCCTCCTTCGTGGTAGCTTAAGATCTCTTCTCTTTCTCTCCTAAGCCTCACACCTTCTCTATTTATAAAAGCAAGAGAGTAGTAGGTGGGAGGTAGGTGGGAGGTAGGTGGACGGTAGGTGAGCGGTAAGTGAGATGTGGTAGGTGGCGGTGCCACATTACAAAATTGTCATTTTACCTTAGTTCATTAATTGGGGGTCAAAATAACAATTCTCCACCTTGACCCTCAATTGAGAAGCTTTGAAGTAAAAATTCCATCCACCTGGCCCTTGAGAGGGCCTCAGCCCTTGGTGAAGTTTACTAAGTCCAGACAGTGTCTGAAATTAGATGCCGACAGCACCTTGGTGAGCATATCAGCAGGATTTTCTTCAGTAGAAATCTTCTCCACTACTATTGAACCTTTGGCGATGACATCCCTCACAAAATGAAGCTTTATATCCATATGCTTGGATCTTTCATGAAATACCTGATTTCTGGTTAGGTGAATGGTGTTTTGGTTATCGCAAAATACAGTTATCACCTTCTGATGTATCCCAAGCTCTTCAGCCATGCCCTTTAGCCACATAGCTTCCTTGATTGCTTCAGTTACAGCGATGTATTCGGCCTCTGTTGTTGAAAGGGCCACAGCGGATTGAAGGTTAGACTTCCAACTGATTGCGATATCGAAGACAGTGAAAATGAATCCGGTCAGTTACTTCCTGGTGTCAATGCTTCCTGCATAATCAGAGTCCACGTAACCAACTACCTTTTCTTCTTTGTCTTCCTGCCTTTTAAAGAGTAGACCAAGGTCTTTAGTGCATCTCAAGTACCTCAGGATTCATTTTAGTGCTTCCCAGTGAGTCTGTCCTGGGTTTGTCATGAACCTACTTACAATGCTGACGACGTAGGCCAAATCTGGTCTGCTGCAGATCATCCCATACATGATGCTACCAACCCCGCTGGCATAAGGGACACCCTCCATGTACAATTTTTCATCTTCAGTCTCTAGTGCTTGAGAGTTTGACAATCTGAAGTGTTGGCTGACCAAAGAAAAATATGTTGAGATTTTCATACCTATTTTACACTGTTTTTGATGATATTGCACTTTAAAGAAGGTATTTTTGATGTTTTGTTGCAGGTATGATGAATTATGGTCATTGGAGCAAAAAGAACAAAAAACGGTGCAATTTGGAGCAAAAACGAGCAAGAAATGAGATTTTGCCCTGTCACCTTTCGATACTTAATCTCTTTTACACTTCTTGCATATTTTTGTATGAGATTACACTTTAAAGGAATGTTGTTTTTATGTTTATTTTGTAGGGCTATCTGTTAGGAATGCAACGCAAGTGAAATGAGGCAAAACGGAGCTAAAACGGAGCCAAACGGAGCGAAATGGTAGAGCTGCGCAGTCTGCCCGCCGACAGCGCCAAAACGGCGTCGACGGCTAGATTTGCCCGAGAAGACCGAAAAACGACAGAAAAGCTCGCTGACAGCGCCCTCGAGCTCGCCGACAACGCCCGGGAAGACTATGGACCGACTTTTGGCCGTTATGGGCTGAAATTCAATGTATTTGGACGCTTTTTGGAAGGGTGCTTGTGGCAACTCTTCAAACTTCGTCCCTACACTTTAAAAGAACGAATTTAGGTTAAAAAAAGAGGGATTTATGTGAGAGGAATGTTAGGAAAAGTGTGGAGAAAGTTTATGTTTCTTAGAATAGGAGTGGAAAAGTAGATTTCTACCCTTTTGGAGAGATTTGAGAGGGGATTTTGAGAGAATTTGTAAGGAGATGTTCTAGCATTGCATGGATCAGCGGGAGACTTTGTGGGAGAGATTTTCTTCTTTCTTTCAAGGGAAAAAGCTAAGTATTGTGTTCTTCATTATCTTATGGTTTTGTAAACACTTATCTAGTGGATTTGCTTTGGTTAAATGATGTTTCCGTTATATTTTCTTCGTGCTTTGTGATGAGCTTCTTTTACTCTCTCTTCTTGTTTAGAAAGAATGACATAAGAAGATTATGCCGTTGTGTTCATTTTACTTTTCTTTTGTAATGAGTAGAACTCATGTTTAGGATTTTGTGATGCATGTTAGAAGCAGATTTAATTATCAATGTGATGGTTTTTACTTGCACTTTATTTACATTACAATAAAGGTCTGTTGTAGTGTTAAAGTTTGTTGTAATTGCATTAAGACTCGAGAGGGCTGTGTAATTCTCAACAAAGTAGAACCACATTCAGATTCCATGGATGGTTAAGTTCATGGGAGTTGAATGCAAATAAATAGGGAAATATACTTTGATGGGCGTAAAATTGGAGATTTTATGGTGACAGACTAAAATCCCCAATTCGGTTCTATTGTTTGGGTGCTGATGTATAGATGTCAGCCCTCAGGTGAGGGGAACGTGGGAGCTCCGAAGTGAGAGCCGGTATCCTCCCAGCCTAGCCGCAGAATCAGAAACCAAGCATAGGATTAGTCATTGTTCTTTATGTCTGGACCAAAGGGTAAAGAATATGATTGCTTCTATTTGACACATACAATATTTAATGCATCTCATTCCTTTACATTATCTAATTCATTACATAAGAATAGTAGTTTGTAATATCTCAAAATTCTCCAAACCAATTCATCCAAAAAGATAATTAATATTTGCATTTAGTTATAGTTACTATCTTTACATTTAATCGACATTCTTAACTAAGGACTAATAGTAGTAGATTAGAATTTGATTAAGGACCTCTTACATCGCTTCCCTGTGGAATCGATAAACGAGACTCCACTAGAGCCATAGAATCGATAAACGGGACTAATAAACGGGACCTATTACTTGAGCGATACGTATACTTGAGTTTGAAATTGTGACTTTACAAAATCATTATAAATAATAAATCTGGGTTCATAAATTCTTGTATATAAAAAGTCGCTGTCATTGGCCAATAGGTGTTGCAACCTGCTTAGCCTCATGCATGTTGAACCTTGCTAGAACCTTCTGAATATATGACTTTTGAGATAAGAATAAGGTGTCATTTTTCCTATCTCTGGTAATATCCATCCCTAGGATCTTTGTAGTAGGTCTTTCATGTCAAATTCAAAATTGAGCATACCTTTGATCTTCTGGATTTCTACCCTACTTCTGCTAGCTACTAACATATCATCCACATAAACAAGCAAGTAGGTACTTATTTCACCGTCTTGTCACTTCATGTACACGCAACTGTCGTAGCTGCATCTGACAAATTTGATCTTTAACATGAACTCATCAAATCGTTTGTATCATTGTCTGGGGTTTTGTTTCAGTTCATACAAAGCTTTTTTCAGCAAACAAACTTTGTCCTTTGTCTCAGGTGCGCAGTACCCATCTGGCTGATCAATGTAGATGGCTTCTTCAAGCTCTCTATGCAGGAACGCAGCCTTAACATCTAGCTGCTCTAATTCCAAATTGAATTGAACCGCTAGAGCTAAGACTATCCTAATGGAGCAGTGCTTCACGACGAACGAGAAGATTTCGTTGAAGTTGATTCCTTCTACCTGAGTGAATCCCTTTGCAACGAGTTTGACTTTGTACTTGATCCTCTCAATATTCACTAGTTAGAAGAACCGTGATCGGCAACTTCTCAAATGCAATTCAATCAGAACCTGACAGGACCAGACTATGGCACATGAGACTGGGGCATGTAAGTGAAAGAGACTTACAAGAACTGTCCAAGCAGAGTCTATTATGTGGAGATCGAGTCAGCTAACTGGAATTCTATGAACAATGTGTTTTGGGAAGGCCACCAGGGTGAAGTTCGCTACCGGAACTCACTCATCAAAGAAACCCCTTGACTATGTTCACAGCGATCTATGGGGGCCAGCCAGAACTCAGACTCATGGAGGAGGGAGATACTTCATGTCCATCATAGATGACTATATTAGGAAGGTATGAGTTTTCATTCTTAAATCAAAGGATGAAGCTTTTCAGAGGTTTCAGGGACTGGCTAACTGTCACAGAAAATAAGATGAAAACCAAGCTGAAGCACTTGAGAACTGACAATGGCTTAGAGTATTTTTCAGAGCAGTTTGAGAAACTGTGCGGGAGGAATGACATCACAAGGCACAAGACAGTCTCGAACACTCCTCAACAGAATGGTCTGGCTGAGAGGATGAACAGGACTCTCCTAGAGAGTGAGGTGCATGTTGCTAAATGCAGGTCTACCCGAGAGTTTCTGGGGTGAAGCCGTGTCAACCGTCTGCTACCTTATCAGCAGATGTCCATTAACTGCTATCGATATGAAGACACCTTCGGAGATGTGGTACGGGAAACCAGGTAATTATGATGATCTCAAAGTTTTTGGATGTACTGCATATGCTCATGTTAGACAGGATAAGTTGGAAGCATGTGCCCTGAAGTGCATTTTCATTGGATACCCACCTGGAACCAAGGACTACAAACTCTGGTGCATAGATCAACAGAAATGTATCATCAGTAGAGATGTGACATTCGATGAGCCCAAAATGACAAATTTGTATAGTCATGCTGCCAAAAATAGTATCACCAAGAAGGATTCTTCAATTGAGGTGGAGCTGCAACAACAACGAACTTTGACAGATCAAATGACTGTTGTGAATAATCAGGATGAAGTGGCAGAGGAGCAGCAAGTGATTGAGCCAAAAAGAAGATTTGATGACTACAGCTTGGTAAGGGACAGACAAAGAAGAACTATCAGACCGCCAGAGAGATACGACCATGCAGATATAATCTCATATGCTTTAAGTGTTGCCGAAGAGATAGAAGAAGCAAAACCGAGCAACTACAAGGAAGCTCTAAAGAGCAAGGAAAGACTCAGGTGGGAAGAGGCAATGGATGAGGAAATGACTTCTCTGATGAGGAACAAAACCTGGGAACTTGTGGATCGACCAAAGAACAAATGAGTGGTTGGTTGCAAGTGGATCTTTAAGAAGAAAGAAGGCACGCCGGGTATTGAGAGGATCAAGTACAAAGCCAAACTCGTTGCAAAGGGATTCACTCAGGTAGAAGGAATCAACTTCAACGAAATCTTCTCGTTCGTCGAGAAGCACTGCTCCATTAGGATAGTCTTAGCTCTAGCGGTTCAATTCAATTTGGAATTAGAGCAGCTAGATGTTAAGGCTGCGTTCCTGCATGGAGAGCTTGAAGAAACCATCTACATTGATCAGCCAGATGGGTACTGCGCACCTGAGATAAAGGACAAAGTTTGTTTGCTGAAAAAAGCTTTGTATGAACTGAAACAAAACCCCAGACAATGATACAAACGATTTGATGAGTTCATGCTAAAGATCAGATTTGTCAGATGCAGCTACGATACTTGCGTATACATGAAGTGGCAAGACGGTGAAATAAGTATCTACTTGCTTCTTTATGTGGATGATATGTTAGTAGCCAGCAGAAGTAGGGAAGAAATCCAGAAGATCAAAGGTATGCTCAATTCTGAATTTGACATGAAGGACCTAGGACCTGCTACAAAGATCTTAGGGATGAAGATTACTAGAGATAGGAAAAATGACATCTTATTATTGTCTCAAAAGTCATATATTCAAAAGGTTCTAGCAAGGTTCAACATGCATGAGGCTAAGCAGGTTGTAACACCTATTGGCCAACACTTCAGATTGTCAAACTCTCAAGCACCAGAGACTGAAGATGAGAAAATGTACATGGAGGGCGTCCCTTATGCCAGCGGGGTTGGTAGCATCATGTATGGGATGATCTGCAGCAGACCAGATTTAGCCTACTACGTTAGCATTGTAAGCAGGTTCATGGCAAACCCATGACAGACTCACTGGGAAGCACTAAAATCGATCCTGAGGTACCTGAGAGGCACTACAGACCTTGTTCTACTCTTTAAAAGGCAGGAAGATAAAGAAGAAAAGGTAGTTGGTTACGTGGACTCCAATTATGCAGGAAGCATTGACACCAGGAAGTCACTGACCGGATTTATTTTCACTGTCTTCGGTACCGCAATCAGTTGGAAGTCTAACATTCAATCCGTTGTGGCCCTCTCAACAACAGAGGCCAAATACATCGATGTGACTGAAGCAATCAAGGAAGCTATGTGGCTAAAGGGCATGGCTGAAGAGCTTGTGATACATCAGAAGGTGATAACTGTGTTTTGCGACAACCAAAACACCATCACCTAACCAAAAATCAGGTATTTCATGAAAGATCCAAGCATATAGATATAAAGCTTCATTTTGTGAGGGATGTCATCGCCAAGGGTTCAATAGTAGTGGAGAAGATATCTACTGAAGAAAATCCTGCTGATATGTTCACCAAGGTGCTACCGACAGCTAAGTTCAGACACTGTCTGGACTTAGTAAACTTCACCAAGGGCTGATGCCCTCTCAGGGGTCAAGTGGATGGAATCTTTACTTCGAAGCTTCTCAATTGAGGGTCAAGGTGGATAATTGTTATTTTGACCCCCAATTAATGAACTAAGGTAAAAGGACAATTTTGTAATGTGGCACCGCCACCTACCACATCTCACCTACTGCTCACCTACCGCCCACCTACCTCCCACCTACCTCCCACCTACCACTCTGTTGCTTCTATAAATAGAGAGGGTGTGAGGCCTAGGAGAGCAAGAGAAAAGATCTTAAGCTACCACAAAGGAGGAGAGAATAGCTAGAGAGCTAGAGAGGAGGAGAGCATCTTGAGACATTGTATCAAGGTGTTGCTTGAGAGGGAGGCCATAGAAGAAAGATGAGGGCTCATCTCTATGTATAAGCTATGTATTCTCAATTTCTTTTGCCTTAGTGAAATATTTGATTGATTCCCTCCCGTGGACGTAGATCCAGTTGGATCGAACCACATAAAAGATCTGTGTTTGCTTGTGTTGTTTCGTCTCATTTCTATGCCAGGAAATACATTTCTCACAACACCTCTATATATCAAGGGGAAAGATGATGTGGAAGGTCGGTGTCTAGCCTCGGAAAACATTCGAGCTAGCATTTCAGAAAGCTTCAAGCAGAAAAGGAGCGTGATTCACATGCTAACAGAGGTGAAGACAGCTGGGACGGAAGAGGCGAAGGCGATCGCAAGGGAGGGCTCAGGTTTGATTTGTAATTCGGGTTTTATAGCATCATTGATTAGGCTCTATTTGGTTTGTAGGAATTGCAAGATAAATGAGAAACGAAAACAAGATTTCATCTACTAGTTTAGTTGAGAAGAAATTGAGCTTTTGCTTCTTATAAGAGAGAGCATGTAAATCTCAATGATGACAAGTAAAATTTCTTACAGGCTCATTAGTTGATTGGAAAATTGTCAAGGGAAAAAAGCATTTGCTAATATTTACCAAGTAAAACAATTAACTATTCGTTAAATTGTAAACAGACACTTAATATGAATATGTCAAATCAAACACACCCTTATTGTCTGCTTTTGTTCCACTAAATTTCTTCTAAAACTAAGACCTCCAATGCAGCAATGGCCCCAAAACAGGAATACTGTCATTCAATTAGCTCAGCAAAATTCATGCAAAAGTTAAAGCTATTGGGGAGCCAAATAAGCCCTTGATACCCGCAATAACATGAAGGAAATATTAATCGCATAATATCTTATACAAAGGATCAATGGACTATTTTATCCGATTTTCAAGCAAAGTAATCTATATATACATATAAGTTAAAAAAAAAATGGAAAGAGGAAAGAATTTGCATCATACCGATCTACAATTTCTCACCAACAGTTCTAAGCCGCATCTCTAGCAGCCGTTCTCGAAACTCTCCATCACTAGCCTTGAGCATATCCCCAAGTGAAATCCATGAAGAACCAAACCCTCTCTCCACCAACAACATATGCCGAGCTTTAATCCTTCCCTCAAGACTATACGCAAAGTACTGCGGAAACACCTTCAACTCTCCAATCTCCCTTCCCATTTCGCCAACTAGAAACTCGAGCTTAGGCCGAAAATTCTTCTCAACACTAAAAGTGAGCAGACTCGGCAACCTCAAAACCATGTTTACCGTCTCCCTTCGCGAGAACCCAAGGCTCTGGATAAAATCAAGCTTGGGAATAAGCGTCTCCTCGACGTCTGAGATGAGAAGGACGGTAGTACGAGCGGTGATGCGGTGGCGGCCGACAAAGCCAAGACGGCGGAGGTAATCAAGGGAGGGAAACAGGCGGTCAGGGACACTGGAGAGGAGAAGGCGAGGGCAGCGATTGATGGAGAGGCGAAGGTCTGAGAAGGGGATGGATACGGGGTTGAGAAGGAAGTGGAAGACGGGGAGGATCGAGGTGGAGGGGTCGGCGGTGAGAAGGGATGGGTGGAGGCAGAGGATGCGGGAAATGTCAGATTGAAGGAGGCCGAAGGAGGAGAGCAAGGAGGAGAGCGAGCGGAGGGAGGAAAGGGGAGTGGAGCGAAGGTTGGGATTGACTGCAAGGGCGCGGAGTGAGTTGACGCCGAGGTCGTGTTCGAGAAAGAGAAGCTTCTCGCGGAAGCTGAGACCAGCGTCGTTGCTAGAGATGGCACTAGTAAGGGCGGCCGGAGGCAGAGGGCGGAGGGCAGAATTAGGATTTAGTTCTTTGAAAGATTTGGGCCGAGAGGGAAGCAAGAAATGGAAGTGGCAGCTGAGCATTATGAGTGAGATCGGCGGGGCTATGAACGTAATCACACTCATTCACTCTTTTAACCTTTCTTCCGAAAAGTTTGTGGGTGACCCTAAAAAATTTTAGACTGGCCCTACTCTAATTTTAAAAAAAAAAATTATATTTCAGTGATCCAGATCGACACCGCACGTAAATTTATGTCCGATGTCTGTACACAATAAGCACTCCCTTTCTTCGTTAAAATTATTGTGTGTCGATAATCTTACACGCACATAACTTTTCAGACTTGATCATGCCGTCGTGAATTACACCGAGGCCTATTCGAACCACCTCCACGATGGCCCATATGGAACATGATTTTCAAGAGAGGGCCCATGAAAGGTCCACTCCAATAATTACCTCCCCTCAATTTAAATTTTTTATTTAAATGAGAGACAATTTATTCTTTTCCTCCTGACGAAAATATCAATTTTGCACCTCTAAAGTATTATTTTGTCATTCATTGTCCTAACCTCTCACACGTTGGGTCCATGGGGTAGTTTGTCCCCCTAAAAAAAGAGGTTGATTCGACCTCTGAATTCATCCAGACGTACGTCTCCACACGCAATAATTTCTGCTTACTAAACATGATATTTCATAATCACTGGCCATTTTAAACAAGTAGGTGCAGTCGAAAGTGTTTAGTTTACATTAGTAGTTAACATATATTTAATAATCACGATGTATTCATACACCTTACTCACATTATCAATTGTCTATTTAATTTGTACTTAAGTTTATTTATTTTGATAACAATTTTTTATTATCATCAAAAGTTTATAAGATTCCATATGTTTTGTTATTTATTTCATAGATCAACAACATTTTGTTGCTTATATTTTTTATTTTTCTCATTCTTTAACATGGTTAGGGATTTGTGGTGTAGCATCCATTTTAGATTTAAAAAAATTCATACCACAATAAATATAATATAAGAATTATATTTGCTTGGTAATGGATGTAACATAAATTATGCATTTTTAAATTGTGGACTTTCTCACTCTGTGTTTCTAATGATGAAAATTTCCTTTGCTAATATCAACAATCAATGCTTCTATGACTTAAGAGATAGTATTTTGATCATCATTAATATTTTCTACATGTACAAATAATTAGTCTCCAGGTTATTGTTGGACTCCATGACCACTTCACTTCGTGATGTGATCGAATGCATAGAAAATAACTAAGAATGATAGATGACACTTGAAACACTAGGCAAACTATGATTAATACGCACCACACTAGTTAGAATCAATTATTCATCTCTAAGGATAACAAAATAAATTGTTGATATGTCTCTCTGCCTACAAGCCACCAACCAAAATTTCCAAGTCCATCTACATCCCCTACTTCTAATTAAAACTCTAATTATTGCTATTATTTGCCGATCAACCGGTGTCATAATGACTAGCATTAGCCTTAGACTTATTCAAAAGTCTTCTCTAATGGTTGGGAGGGGTAATTAATCATAGAGGATTACACCCATGAAAAATTTTGAAACCCATATTTTGATTCCCTCACAAAATGAAGATAAATTATTTGAGTACCATCTTATTTACAATCTAATATGCTTCCTAAAAATTTTGACAAGTAACATCAACATAAAGCTTTTAGTAGTTCGAGGGAGGACATGACACACATTTTTTTAGCCAATATTAATGTCTATCAAAATCCGCTCGTCGAGCTTGATAGCAATCATAATAACCCAACAAGTGGGTATAATGTTAAAATTAAGAAATCAATCAATCAATATAAATGTAATTTCAAGAATATTTGCGTCCACATAAGGCCTTCATCACATTAAATTAATTACACCTATTAATATCAACTATATTGTTTATAAAAATAATTGCATTATTGAATTAATTAAAGAACAATAACTTTAAGCACCATAATGATATAGTTGAAGCATGTGGCTAAAATCTCTTCTAGAAGATGCATGTCTAGTAAAATGATTATTTCTGCGTAAAGGTGAGTTTGTAAAAGATAAACTTTATATATGAAACAAAATTGGGCTAGACATAATTGTCAAAGCAAGAGATATACATATGAGCAATAAAAATGATTTAAATAAATGTAAATATGATATTATAATTGTTATAAATAATATATAAATAATAAATTTTTAAAAGTGAATATAATTTAATATTGATTATCAACAACATAGTTCTTAATTAATAACCTATATCAATTGATATCCACATTTTCATATGTTACTTTATTCACTTTCTTGCATTCTATATTTATGTTTCATAAAGAATTCTTCAACAATTTAATAATAATAATATTATTATAATTATCATGTTTTAAAACTAGAAAAAGTAGACATTAATCTAAGAAAATCAAATGATTTTCTTATAGAGTTATCATTAATGGGCTTGTGAGCCTCGTATAATACATACATCATATGCATGAGCATGCCACATATAAAATTTTATTACAATAAAAGCTTTTAGCAAGGATTATAAAATAATTAAACTTAATTACATATAAATGTAATTCACGATTATACAAGCAATGATTTTTTTTAGCAGTCAAATTAATATATATGAATTGTGGTATAAAATTAAGAATACTAGTTAGGGATGACGAGTATTGAAAATTTAAAAATTTTATTCTCATTAAATTATTAAAGCTATCATAAAGATTTTATCAAATTAAAAGTATAATTAATATTAAATTATTATTAAATATTGAAGTTTAGGGGGAGAAATATTTAGTGTATCTTATAAGATTAAAGAGATTGGCAATAATTTAGACGGTGGTTGTTGGTTAACACATCTCATTCATATCCTTAGCCTATGATCAAGTCTTAGCAAAGAAGCTCCCATATAGAAATTTTAATAGATTTTCCTGTTAACTATATGGACAATTGACCAAACGTTAAACTCAGAGTCAACAATCTTCTTTGGTTCAAAATGAATTTAAGTTTTCCCTTAACTCACCTGGAATGAAGTCGAGCAGCTCACAACTAGCTCATTAAGAACCAAGGGATAAACCAAATAACTTATGACTCGAGGAATTGTTACGCTACTAGTATAATCCATAAATCTTAATACCCAAAGCTTAATCATATGCCTTATGAATCCTCCAGTGAGCTCATGGATCTAACTTTTAACACACTTTTTGATGGGTTGACCTAGTTGACCTAATTTGATTTTATTTAAATGAAAAAAGGTCAAATTAGGACAACTAGGTCAACACGCCATAAAGTGTCTTAAGGCTATTTGACTTAGAAAACCTTTAGTGACCTTATGTGATCCACTAAATCAAATGAACTCAACCACACATGTGTTTGGTCTCTACTGACTTTAAACAATTTATTGGTTATTAGAACCATACTTAGGTTGAGCCCAAAGTCTCCAAAATCTATGGATTATCCTACTTGACTTAGTAGAACGCCCCTTAAATCTCTTGAAACTATATGCTCAATCAACCAAATCAATCAAATTGAATTCAGCCAAATGTCGAGGAAGACTTAACTTAGCTATCAAACCCAAAAGTTGAATCAAACATATTCAAATTAAGCCACTTGGTGTAGTTAACATGAATATCCCACTTTAAGAGGAAGTTAAGTCAAATGCACATTTAGTGAGCTAAATCAAATTTGAGCAAAATTAAATAGAACATAAATTATTTTTTAACTTAATTCATTCAATTAAAATTTAAACTAAAATAAAAGGCTAAATCGGGCTTGTAAGCCCATTAGACCCACATGGCTCATACATTCTAATGAAACTAGAGCACTTTGATTCAAAATCAAATGATGTCAATTCAAACCAAATGAACATTTAAATTAAACATCAACTCATTTAAAATGAAATTTTAATTAGTTACACTTTAATTGGACTAATGGGCCCACTTTTCCCCATATAGGTTAAACATTATGTAACCCTAATTAAGGCCTACTTTTGTTAGTTGGGTTATTTGGCCATATTTGACCTAACTAGGTCATATTGCGTTAAATTCAAATTAAGCTATAATTAAATCAAATTTAGCATCAAAATAGCTTAAAACTATTATTTAGAAATGATTAAAATCATTTGAAGCCTAATCTTGTCAAATGGGTTATTTGACTGTATTTTGACTCAAATGAATCATATTGACCTAAACATTATCCAATATTAGTTGAGAAGTAGGAAAGTAGTACATAGAAAGATAGATGAAAAACACTACTTAGAGTTAGCATGCTATGAAAACGCCTAACAATAAGAAAAATGAGGTGAGAACTAGAATCAAGACAAGTTCTT
>NEWO01000172.1:421779-476095 GCA_003013225.1 Phalaenopsis aphrodite
AATATTAGGGATGTCAAACTGGCTTGTTGTTCGCGAACAGCTCGTGTTCGACTCGTGTTCGGCTCGTTCGTTAAGAAACGAACACGAAGAGTGACTTCACGAACAATTTCAAACACGAGCTTATTTCAAACAAACTAAAATTCAAACGAACCAAACACGAACACAAGCTCTGTTCGTTCGTGTTCGATTCATTTACACCCCTAGTCTCATCTGTCTTCTTAAAATTTGACCCAAATTTTTACGATCAATGTGAGTTCAGCCAATTTAAGTCTTGTATAAGTCCATAAAGAAAAATGGTCGTAAAACTAGTTTTTAGTCTGACAACTTCTATCTGCATCATGTTAACACGATTCGTTCTAGTTTGAGTTGCCAATCCTACTCATCAATCTTCTTGTCGGACTTATTAAAAAACAAGCACTAATAATTAGACCTTAACCTTCAACAAAAAAGACTAAATGATAAGATGAGCATATACTAAGCAAATTGAACTTGATAGTTAAGTGTCCACAAGATGTTCCATGCAGAGGCATCCTATTTCATGTATTGTTCCACATTGCACTACATGCACCAATTTTGGCAACTTTTGACAAAGTTCAAACTATATTTTAGCTTTAATGATCAAAGCTAATTCGAGGCCCAAACAGGAAAAGGATAAAGAAATTCTTATATCGCAGGAGTTGCATAATTAGGCATTGAAATGCGTGCACAAATAAAAGATGTGAGACAATTGCATGTGCGAAGAATCTTTCATAAAAAGGAGGCTGCCTAAACCCCATACAGAACTCTAATATAGCTTTTTTATATTCATTATGATTACATTTCTATATGGTTTGGCTTTGGTTCTGTAGAAATAATTGGTGATCATAAATAGGTTGTGCTACTATTTGTTCAGCTTTGTTAGAAGTGCATGTTGTCATATAATCTTATGCCTAATTTTGAGTTTGGTCTCAAATTATAACTTATGTGCAAATTTAAGTTCAAGTACATACAAAGAAAAAGCCTCAAATTTAAGTCCATGTAGATACAAAACCAACCCTAAGGTCATTTGAGAGATCAAGATTGTTTCATTTCAAAATCATTAAGGCGTAGAGATGTCAAAAGTATATCGAAACAATTAATAGAAATTTTTTCTTGTTGTATTATTAAATATCCAAAATTATATCATTCATGATTGAAATGCCTCTACATAAAATTTAATAAATAAATCTTTTTTATGCAAATTCAGGAAAAGAAGCTTATCATAAATATTTTTTGTACGATAAACATTTAGAACTTTGCTCGCTATTATTCGAAGTTGATCATTGACAAACATCAACGCCATTGTTACCATAGCTAGACTACTGATATTGATGCTTGTCACCCGCATCGCACAATGTTTTTCAACAATCAATTATCATGCTTAATTTCCTAATATACTAATTTCCCCACTTATTACATTAAACAACAAATTTGACCACCGTCTATCACCTAAAATCTAGCTTTACTTGTTGGTTGTCTCCTTATACATATTAACAACCTGCATTTGTTAGTCATTGACATCATTATCCGTCCCTTCCTATCAAATGAACGTTAAAAGTTGCTCTCCAAGCATTTCTACTTGTCTTACGGGTCACCTAAAACCTTTTACAAGAAGAATTGATGAACTGATAATTTGACAATTGTCAATATCCCAATTAATAATCATTCAATGTCTGTTAATGAAAGATGAAAACCAGTTGTTGATGTCCCTGATTGCCTAATCTTCGAGAAAGCTGATCATCCATCTTCTGGCAATCTTCGACGATTTCCAAAATTTTGCTTTCAATTATTATATGAGATATATTTTTTGGGGTAATATGCGTGATTCAAACTCGTGACCTCACGACTAGAGACTGCAACCATAATTATTATGCCACAGATAAATGCACTACGTTCTTTTAGTTGATTTCATATATATATATTTATGCAATAGATGAAACAAATAAAAAGCCCACGGTTAAAAAAGGTCTTTCTAAAATTCTAAATCAGTGAATAATTAGAGTAGTTAATTTTATTTATATCCTATTTGTAAAAAAAAAACATATGATTTAATAGTCAATGTAAGGAAAATTATTGCATACATACACCGCATGCAGAGATGGATGCAGATCATGATGATATACGATCAGGATGCAATCAAAATTTTTTTGAAAAAAAAAAATTTGAAGTAAGGCCCACCGAAATACATCGTGAATTTTAGAGATAAACCCTAGTATATTATTCTAGCATTTTGTTAGCAAATTAACAGGGCCTTTTTTAGAAGTTCTGAATGAGTATCGTTGGTGGCCAACTTGCATCATGAGAAGTGAGAAGTTTTAGTGAAATAGGAAAAACGGCATTTACAATTTACATGCATGCCACATAATGTTTACGTATTTATATATCTTATATTGTAACTTTAATATTTACATACGTGATACTCACATTTGTATATCACATAAAAAAAAAAAGCATTATCATTAGCTTTTAAAAAATAAACATATTTTTATAGGTATATATTTATAATATTAAAGTAATATAAATATAAATATAAAATTTAAAGCGTTAGATATGTAAATACAAAAAAAATTGTAGAATTTATGCCAATTCCTCCGCATTTACTTATTTTTCACCCTTTAGGCTCGGTTTTAAGAGTTAGGAAATATATGGGAATTCGTTGGGGGTGCATGGAAAAAATATTACATCCAGATGTTTACATGTCTGGACATTGTCAGACGCCTCGTCGTCTAATGCTGATGTGTATGAAAATGTGGCGATTGACAGTTGACTATTGAACCTACTATATTCGGACATAAAATTTTCAGTCTGGACTCCGAACTTAGTATAAGATCCGGAGTCAAATAAATTTTTGTCACGTGTAATGGCGGGCCCCAAACTCGAAGTAATAAAAAAAACCAAAAAGTTAATGTCTGACCCGCCCGTTCGACTAATCCGATTTTTGGAGTATCCTGTCTATCCAAATACGGTTGTCGAGAACCTTTTTGGCTTTTGCAAGACCGATTTAAAGAGCTACCATCGTCAATCTACTAGGGTTTCGTCGGTGTTTTAGCGTTGGAAGGTTAGTGTCCAAGCTATGGTTTCGTCAATTCGTGCAATATTGTATGATGTGTGTTATTTGATGGTGAATTTGTTTAATCTGCAACCACTTGTAAGTATGAATACTTTATTGATTGAATTTATGCTAAAGATGAGTAGAAACAATAATTTCTCTTTAATAACCATCGAAGTATATTATAATAGCCCAGAGATAACTTGAAAATAACTTGGAGATAAAACTAAAAAAGACCTTGTTTGGAAAGATGGCGAATGAGCAAGGAATAAGTGAAAATAAATCATTAATAATCTGAAGTATGGGGTACATCGGTTTTATTTCCAATGTAGCATGTACATCGATTTTATTTCTAAGATAGTTTGGAGAGCAATGAAAAAAAAAGGAAGAAGAGGAATAATAAACTTCAAATGACATTAAAATAAGATAGACATAACCTGACAATAACTCGTAAATAACCCAAAAAGTCATGTTTTTGCTAGTGTATTGCGGTATTTTATCAAGAGTACTTCCAGAGTACTGCGGGATTAACTCTCAGTAATACGGGAAATATTTCGAGAGTACTCTAAGGGTACTTCAGGGGTTTTGCAGGAGTTTACTACGTAGGTACTGCGACGGTTACTATGGGAGTATTGCGGAAAATATTTCGAGAGTACATTCATGGTACTGCATAAGTAATGAGAGTTTATTTGGAGTACTACCCGTGTTGTTGTGGAGTACTGCAAGAGTTTATCGAAAATACTGACGAAGTACTGCAGGATTAATTCTGAGTACTGCGAGAAATATTTGGAGATTATATTCAGGGCACTGCAGGGATCCCATGAGAGTTTATTATGGGGGTACTGTGAGGGCTTCTGTGGGAGTGATGGGGGAGTACTGCGAAGGCTATTGTGAGAGTATTGTTGGAGTTTATTTAGAGACGGAGAATATCAAGAGAGTACTTGTATTATATCATGGGGGTTCAGTGGGAGTTTGAGTTAGGGACAAGACAATATAGACCAAAAGAAGGAATGACCGACATTCACGAAAGGCTGGCTAGCCGAACTGAAGAGTTCGGCGTTAACTTTTCAATTTTTTAAATTGATTATTTGTATGTGACCATCGACTCGGGAAGTTACCCTAAGTTCGGAGTCCGGACTGAAAATTTTCCAATAAACCACAAGAAAATTTTAAGTCAGGGCCAACCGCCGGGCAAGGTGGCTCTTGGCGGCCGTCCGGACTTGCTGAAGTAATATTTTTACCCTAAACTCCTCCCTCTGCTCCTGCTGGTTATTAGCACTCATTTTTGCGCTGCTTGATCCGTTCCGAAGGGTTTTTCATGGCGGTCGGGGAAATCGTTGTAGTTATTCTTTGCTCTGCAAAGGTCCGATTCATCTCCTTCTTCTGGTGTCTTCTGTGATAACATTTTATGGTATTTTTCGGTCGGAATTCACTTTTTCGTTTGTTATTGATTACTTCGCTTATCTGTTCTTTTTTTTTATTCGATGTCAGCCAAAACTGATGGCCTCGTCCTGCTCAGTAACAATGAGTCAAGCTAGTTGTCCAAATGCAATAAGAAATTTGATCGAAAACTAAGGAGATGTTCTTATACATCAATTTTTAAGTAAATTTCTGCTGAAACTGTATGTAATTCCTTATGATAGTTTATTTCTTATTACTCCCTTTATCCCTAGGGCTGTTATTTGATCTCAAAATCCACAAATACCTCCCGCATTTTCTTTTCTGTCCTCTTTCTTATATAGCTAGACTTGAACTCAAAGATATTGCCTAATTTGAAGAGTCGTTCATAAAATGAAGGGGATAATAACGTTCATTGACGTGCAAAATGTTTTTATATTATTCTTAAGTGTGATTTTCTCAAAATTTAAAATATACCTTGTGCTTTTGCGGAGTAAACACATTTTTTTTTTCTAGCTTGTAAATATTATGCTGTTAAACTCTTGAGTCGAATGCCATTGCCGATGTCACGACATTGAATTCCTGAAGAAAAACCAAAAGCAAATTTGGTCAGATATGTGTTATAATTAGATTTCATAGATGTGACATTCATTAGAGTTGGAAACTAGAAAAGTGCTCTTACATAATAGAGTTCATAAAATGCGAGCGTCTAGCCCAATATCTGTTGACCTAGCCTAGAAAGATTGAACTGAAGTCAGGTTATCCCAAAGGTCATTTAGGCCAACTGGGCGACTTAAATATTCTACACAATGCTTTAGTCAATTTGTGAACTTTTCAACTTACCAATCTTTAAAGGGTGGATGGTTATTCGTTAATTCAACAACCCAACTATGACTATTGAACAATTTGACATGTGTCAAATAACACTCGTCCATTCGAAAGATAGCTCATAGCCTACTGCTCTATTAGGCTACTGGACTCACCACATATTATTTTATTTTATTTTTTTCTATGTAGATCATTATATAGTGTCAACTCAAACCTATAAATAGGGGATCGACGTTGGAGCTCAAGTTACACTATCCATGCTACACAATTTTGAACTTGATTCCTCAAGCAATAAAATCCAAAGTTCTCTATCTATGTTTCTCTTTCTCGCTCTCTTTTAATTCTTTTTTAGCTTCAGAGTTGCTTTTATCTAGGTGGAATGAGTTCACTGATATCCTGAATTCGATATCTTTTAAGGTGTGGTTGGATCATTCCATAGATTAAAAGATAATGCTTTCATGAAGCCCATAAAAAGTGATAAAGAGGTATATGAATATGGATATTACAAGGGAATTTGTAGCCAAATGACTTGCTAAATTCGAGGAGAAGGTGTTAGGGATGCATTGGAGTATATTTCGAGAGTAGCATCTTTAGTTGAATTACCTGCTAGATCTTCTAATTTAGTAGTGTGAATAAGGAGGTATGCCGCTAAAAAAGCTCTGCACTTTACCCCCGAAAAGGTGCTTATGACCTTGATAGTGAAGAGTCTACTTTCTATTGTAAGGAGGATAGAAAAAGTGAAGATGAAGCTGCAAAGATAATGGTTTCTCTAGAAAAATCATAGAGATTAAACCTCTCGAGAAGTTCTTGATTCCATCCCTTGATATATACTGGAGAAGAATCAACCCATCCAACCACATTGACTTATGTGATTTTGCCTTGTCATTAATGAATGTTAATGAAATATTTAAATGTCGTATATTCTTCATTATTTTGAAGGAGTATGCTTTTAAGTGGTTCACTTGTTTGTTTTTGGGGCGATTAACTCTTTTGTTTAGTTCGAAGAGGTTATTGTGACTTAGTTTGTTAGCACATAAGAGCTGCTAAACAATTTGCTTGCTCTTCTATAATTGATGTTGGATCTGGGACAGTTGCTCATGAGTTTATTACTTAATTCCAGTGAGAGATGCTGTTCGGTTGTGGTTCATGCCATCTTGGCTTAATGCCTGAGGGAAGGTTCTTTTTTATATGCACTGGGACTTTAGCAGCCAAAAAGCACTTGTTGAGCTACTTGAACTCACCAACTATCATGCTATTACTAAAGATACAAGTGTGAGTGGATTCATCTACTACAAGGAGAGGTTATTAGCAACATCCTAATTCAAAATTCTAGCATTTTTCAAGAATACAAAAAAATCTCTTTGTTAATCATATGGCAAGGAAGTGCTTCAATATTAAAATAATTTGTCCATTTGAGAGGCGAGTTCGTCATCACGAATATTAGCATTACGAGCAAAGCAAGGAAAGGCCACTATGAATCTTGTAAAAGTCTCAACGGACGAGCTAGTTGAGCCAATTTAAAATAAAGAATATATCAATAGGCCGGTGTTGATGGGAATTGGGAGCCTCCTTTGTGCCCCAAAGAAGTAATTTGTATATTATTGCTACCACGGGCATAATATTAAGGAGTGCCAACATCTTGGAAGCCTTGTAGAAGAGTTGTTTAATGTGAAAAAGTTGAAAGAGTTTGTACTTGCTGAGCCGAATATGAGGAGACCAAGGAAGGCGTCCATAAAGGAGGAGAGGAATAAGACTATATGAACTCAAACTATTCACATTACTGGGTTATTTTTTACCATTCATGGAGGGGTTGTACTAGAGTATTCTCTCCAATTTAGTCTCAACTGACTTCTGTTAAGAGCAGTGAACTTACGACAACCTCTCAGTCAATTGCAGTTGAAGTACCATCATTGCAGTGAGCTGCTAGCGATTGCCAACAAATATTGATCCTTATAACGATGTTATAGTATTCATTGTTCTGATAACAAACTATTGCCAACAAATATTGATCCTTATAACGATGTTATAGTATTCATTGTTCTGATAACAAACTATTAAATTGGTAGCAACCTTATTGATACAAAAAGGTTATGTGAATTATATGTTCAATGGTATTCTCGATAAGTTAAACCTTGGAGCGTTATGTCTGGTGCCAACTTCAGGGCCACTCTTTGGATTCTCTGGAGAGTGAAAGGAAATTGTTGAAGTAATCATCATAATGCTTACTTCATACTTGTGAATGCCTTGGCTTCCTAAAATGCCAATTTAATGGATCCTCATTAATCATATCAATCATCCTAGTATCCAGAGGCATAATATCCAGAGCAGGACATGAAACTTCATAAGGGTGCTGCCTCTGAATTGGTTAAGAGCTTTGCAAATAGGTAGATGTTGTTCTCAGCCATTTCTTCTTTATCATTTGCTTGAAGGATAATTGAAGAAGTCCGTCTAAACCATTCTCCAGCCATGGAAGTAGGTTTATTCTTGTTATCCATAATTCATGTTGAACATTGCAATTTGAGTCACTTTTTAAATTTTTAGCCTCATGTTAATTTTTTTCATGACCATAAAGGCAGACACTATCTTTGCAATACAACCATCGATCAAATAATTGTCATAATCTATTAAAATTAGATGGCATCACTGCGTTGCTTTACTAAGAATTGAATTTCTTAATGCACTAAAATAGCTTTGAACAGTTAAAATTCTATTCTTTGGAGTGAATAGAGAGCAAAAGAAGCAGCCTATTCTTGCAATTCTTAAGAAGAATGAATGTAATGATGTAAAGATAAACTAGAAAGCAGCATTGCATATCTGTGTTGATTGATAGGGAGAATAGAGAAATATGGCATGTGGTAAATCAAATGTTTGGTTATGTTCTTAAATATCACAAAAATAAGTCGGCTCAGCTTGTGCGTGGAGTGCCTGATATCTTAAAGTTGCAATAATGTATGAATAATTGTTATAACTTTGTGAAGGAACCATGTCTTGAATCTGCAGAAATCGTGACTTGCAATTTGGGAAGTAATGCATGCAGGTAGTTGTGAAGAGGGTTGGTGAAGGCAGTAAACTTAACCCGAATTCTTGAGGTTGTATCAATTGGAAATCTAGAAAGGCGCAATTTTGGAGACTGGTGCTGTTTGGGGCGATGAATCTCAACCAAAGTTCCAATAATGAGAACCTCTTCCTATATTGAATATTTCAAGTTGTCCAAATTCTCAAAATAAGAAGAAAAAATGACTAGTTAGAAGAAGCGGAGAGATTTACCACAAGGTCTCTTATTAAGGCAACACCAAGTAGCTACCCCACTTCTAACTAGCTAGCTCTTGAATTGCACCATCATTATTTTCCTAAATACTCTTCCTGTTGCGGCTGTCGTTGGCCTATTGATATACTCTACAAATCCACCATTCTTGTTCTTCAATGCTATCCTTGCCCTAGTTGTATTATATTGAATTTTAGCTAGATCTGTATTTTTATGAAGAAACTATCTCATAGATGATAATATTTGTGCTCCTATCATCCTTGTTATGTAATTATGGCATTTTAGATTTTTTGTTTCAGGTACTTAAATATCTTTATATTTTTTATACTCGCTTCATTCTTGTTCGTTGAAAACTTTTTGGGAATCTGTTGCTTAAACTAGCTATTTATGAATATATTATTTTGTTATCAAGTACTTTTAATTTTGTTTAAAAAATATTGTAGTTTATCTTTCTCCATCCTTTGTTCTTGTTCTTTTATGTTATCCGGCATGTTATCTGGATACTAATATCTAGGCATTGTTTTGTTATGTTTGAGCAGTTCAGTCTGATACAGACATTTATGGATTTTTTCCTATTTTCTTGAGCCAAGTAATGGCCCACTTTCTTTATGTTTTTTGCGGAATGGTCTGCTCCTATGCTGTTATTCCTGCACTAAAAGCTAAACCAGACTCACAAAAATGATTTTAACATGTGCTTTGGTACTCCACAGCAGTGGTGGAAGAAATGAAAGAGAAAAGAGCAGGGATAGAGGAAATGATAATAGTGACACAGAGATCAGGACCAGGGAAAGAGGTTAAGAGGGAAGGGGAATATGAGAAAGTGGCGCCGAAGCAGAAGTAGAGGATGGAAGAGGGATGGGGCTATCAAAAATGCTCGTTGTTTGTGAATTAGTTGTGGTTAGCTTGTTAAGTTACTCGTGTTTGATTCGCTCATTAAGCAAGCGAGTCAAATACAAACAATTTTTTTGAGCTCGATTTTTAAACAAATTGACAAATTGAACACGAATAAACTTTTGTTTGATTGTGTTTGTCTTATTTTTGTAACATCTCGGGTCAAAAGACGGTACATCTCGGCAACATAGGGTGTGCTGAAATGAAGCGAACATGTTTTGTATTCTTAAATGGAAATATTATATAAATGAAATAGTTAAAATAAGCTTGAAAATATAACTTTTTTATATCATTTCATGAATAAGAGTTTAGCAACCCATACAACTGAAAGAAAAAAACGAAAATAACTGAAATAACAATTGATAACTACCCTAACTCAAAAGAGAAAAACAATAAATAATTCAAATACTAAAAAGTTAAGAAAAAAAATTTAAACTGGAATGTTTGCATTTGTGGAGACACTCCTCCCAATGACTTAATGGAGACACTCCTCCCTGATCACCTCCGATGCGCCTAACAATTCGAGTACCACACCCTCCACCAGGGGCAATTGAACCCCAGACCAGAGAGGACTTACAACTGACAAGCAAGTGCACGACCAACTGATCTGAGAAAAATAAGAAAATGTAAGCTCCGATAAAAAATTTAATAATTTATTTGAGGACCCATCGATCCGTTTGGCCATAACAAAGGTTTAATACTAACATAATAATATTATAATCTTATACATTATCATGCATCACAATAAAAGCATAGAAATATAACTTTCAATATGTTCATCAATATTTATACACAATTATGAATTTATAACTATAAGATGCACCAAAAATATAAAAGAAATAATAATGATTGAAAATACGAGATGTAAGTAATTAAACATGAATCTTATACTAATAAAATATCACTAATTATTCAAGAAATTTATTATGAACAAAAAAAATGACTACAAATATATTAACAAAATTTAAAGCTAATGACTAACAAACCTGCAAATAGTTATGAATTTAATACGAGTAACAAAGATAAACATATCCTTCATTGTTAGCGGTACCATCTTTATTAATTATATTAGATTCCTAACTATTTATAAGTTTTTCTGTCATACCTTTTAATTTTGTTAATATATTTACAGTATATTTTATTTTTTGTTTGTGATAAATTTTATTAGTAATAATTCTTGTTTTATTATTGCATAGATGCTTATTTAATTACATACGTCTTGTTTTTTAATATTTATTATTTTTTATAGTTTTGATATATCTTATTGTTGCAAATTCATAATTGCATGTAAATATTGGTGGCATATTAAAAGTTATAATTTTGTGTTTTGATTGAGGTGCATAAAATATGATGAGATTATAATATTATTATGTCGATCTTAAATCTTTGTTATGACTAGCCAAACCAACGTGTCCTTAGAAAAATTATTAGATTTTTATGAAATTGACTACATTTTCTTATTTCAAGATATTATAGAAAACCTACTATGTATGTAATTACGTGTGTGCAGATTTATATGCTCAATTGGTATATCATCAGGTAATATTAAAATGTTGATGAGTCCCACATGTATAAAGGCACCTAAAATTATAACATTTTAATATTTACGTAGAAATGTATTAGTTTAGGGCCCGTTTGGGGCAGCTGATTTAGTGCGGTGGTGTTTTGAAAACGCATCTAGCCTGTTTGGGTAAACTGTGTTTTGGCGCCTTGTGCGTTTTCAAAACGCTTAAAATAACGCTTTCACACAACACTTATCTAGGTGCGGTGGCAACTTTCTGGCTGTGGTCTGACTTTTCCATAAAAATAAAAATTTATAATAGCTACCCTATCTAGTTTATCAGCAAATTATTTTTAATCAGCTTATCAGCAAATTATTCAATAAGTTACAGCTGCCCCAAACATGCCCTAAGTCACTCTTATTCAAAATCATAAGTATTTGATATTTTTTTTTGTAAATTTTGTCATTCATATTGTAAATTGTCTTTTTTTTATTGTTTATATTGCATGGTCAAATTTTTTGTCATTTATGTTTTAATAAATAATAGTTATTTATTGAGTTTAATTTATCAAATTCACTTATTGATATTTATGTTTAACAGATTTCACCAGGTCACTCGAAGGACCATCTCTCTTAGATGACACATTTTAGTTTTAGGTTTTTTTTTAGATGTTTTCATTTTGCATTGGTCATTATTTTTTTCTTTTGAGTTTGAGTAGTTATTTTGTTGAAATTCAAAAAAATGCGGAATTTTTTTATTTATATGAAATGGGATATAAATAACTCTTACATGAATACTCAAATAGGAAAAATAATAAAAAGAAAATAATAAGAAATGAAAGATAGGACACCTAATATCTTCAATTAATCAATTATTAATTATTTGCAGATAAATGAAACAACATAAAATATGAAAGCCTAGGATAAAAAAGGAAATAAATCGAATACAAAAAATAAATCTAAACTAGGAAAGAACATATTAGGAAATAAATTTAATCTTCGTAACTTCTAATAAGAATAAATTATTTTCTAGTATAACTTCTAATACTCTCTCTCTCTCTCAAGTTGAAACATAGTTGAAAACCATGTTGAGCTTGGATTTGAAACGTCAGACAATGGGCGAGGAAGATCCTGTTACGTAGAACTTGAAGTATTCATCTCGTACCGCGTTTATCATTCACTACAGTTCTTGTAATGTTTTAGGTAGGGAGAAGACTCTTATAAGTAATGTTGCAGTAGAGTTTGCAGGGAATTAGACAATTGCAGTTGTCATTGACTGCAGTTCCTGCAATGTCTGTAGGTAGACGGAAAACTCCTATGGGTAATGTTATAGAGGATTTTGTAGGGAAGTAGACAACCTGCAAGAAAAAATAATTTCTAGTTGACTGCGGTTGTCTTTGACTGCTGTTCGTATAGTGTTTGTAGGTGGGTGGAAGATTCCTACAGGGGAGTTTGCGGGGAAGTAGAGAACCAACAGGAAAAGCTGCAGGGTATGACCTGTAAAAAAAAATAAGGAAAAACTCTGGAGATAGGTCTTGTTGCATGAAAAGGCTCCAGAGGAGGCTCTGATGCATGAAAAGCTCCAGAGGAGGGTCTGCTGCAGCAAAATCTCCCGAGGAAAGCCTGCTGCACGAAAAAGTTCCAAAGGAGGCTTACTGCAAAAAAAAAAAATTCTGAAGGTCTGCCGCAATAAAAACTCCTAGTGGAGGGCCTTATACAAAAAAGGCTTGAGAGGAGGGTTTGATGCAGAAAAAAGTTTCGGAGGAGGGTCTGCTGCAGGAAAAATTCTAGTTGAGGACTTGATGTAGGAAAAAGTTTCGGAGAAGGGTCTGATGCAAGAAAAAGCTCAGGAGGAAGGGTTGCTACGATGGAAGATCTACTGTAGAAAAAGCTCTGTAGTAGGGCATGATACAAGAAAAAACTCTGAAGGAGGGTGTCCATACGACTGGTATATATTTGAAAGGCCCCTGCGAATAAATTGAAAGAACAAGCCTGGCCTCAGCATAAGTATGCCATTGTGATCAACCCAATCTATGTTGATTTATCATTTCATGTGTTTCACCAGGACAGTTGAGTGCGCCATTGCCTGTCTCCAGGCTGCATACATAGGGCCATCTTCGAATGAGACAACCTCCATCTTGAATCTCATCTCCACATAGCAGCGGCAATGTTGATCACATGCAGTTGCATCGCATAGTGTGAAAAGCCCTTCATCTATCAGCACCATTCCTTATTTTCTAATCCCCACTCACTTCAGTGGCCTCCCAAACGTCAGTAAAGCTGAATTCACCTCTTTCTGCTCCCTCTCGATCCTCTCCAGAAGCTTGGTCAGCACGAACCTTATCCCTTCCCCAAAGTCCAATCCGGGAAATCCAACGGTAAAGGTTAGTGATTTCCAATGCTTCTGGCAAGAGATTTATCTGAAACAGAGCCAAGGAGGAAAGCCTGCGAGATAATGAAAACGAAGAAAAAGCCGCGGCAGCGAAATTCTATTGGAGGAAGTCCACCTTCTCGAAAAAAGGAAGCCGACAATTATGGATCTTGGTCGGTGGAAAAACGAACGTCATAGGCTCGCAGAGCTGAGCAGCAATGTTCAATTTAGCCAGACGTTCTTTTCCTTAGAACCCATCTAGAGAAAGAAAATTGAGGGACTGCATGCCAAGCGCAGCTACAAATCAATGTGATTACGAAGAACTTGCCTTGGGAATTCCGATTGCAGGGAAGAGTCCCGACAATGGTGACAGTCGGTGAGAGGATTCTTGTTGCAGGGAGAAGCCGGACAGAGGCTTGCTGAGGAAGTTCCGTATTTGACAGAGCAGTTCTGGCTTGTCTTAGAAGAGGTGATTTAGCTCAGGTAAAAGGAGAACAATGTTTGGGAGGGCCTACAGCAACTGCCCACTGCAGGGAAGTTTTCCAGCCCGTAGAGTGGAGTTTCGGCTGTAGAGACTTGCAAGGAGAGAGTTCTAATGGTTAGTCGACTGCAAGTGTAGGAGTCGGCGACACGAAGGCTGTAGGTTGGAGTTTCAGCGGAAAGGCTATAGGAGGGAGTTCCGGCTGCGGGAAAGGTTGCAGGAGGAAATTTTGGTTGCTGGGCCAGTAAAGAGAAGAAGTTTCCGTTAGAAAAACTGAAAAGAAGAGCCGGACGAAGGGCATGCAGCACGACAAAGATTGTTGGTTTTTTTCTGTGTGTTATTCTGAATTTATGTCGATTCTTGTTTTTATTCACCCTAATTTCTCAACAAGTGGTATCAGAATCAAATTCAAGTGCATGAAAGAAAATTTTAGTCGGCACGGAGAATAGGAGTTTGGCGGCTAAGGCGGCGTTTCATTGCAAGAAGCCAAATTTCAAAAGGTTAGGAGCGAGGGCTTCAGAGAGCTTGCGATCGCGACAGACATGAATAACTGTTCGTGAATCCTGCGGGAGGAAGAGTTCGCGGAAGAGTTCGCGAATAGCGGCAGACGGGAGTTCGTGAATCGCGGCTACAAGGCTATCGCAGAGCGAGATTTGCGGAGGATCGGCGACTCAAGACTTAACGAAGGAAATTCGCGAAGATCGGCGAAGCTCGCGAGCGGGAGGAGGAGGCTTGCGACAGTTTCGCAGAGGAGATCGGGAGGAGTTCTAGAGTTCGTGAATCGCTTCTGTGCGAACTGAGGCGTCGCGATCAGCAGCGACAAGACCTCCGACACAGTCGTTCGGTTTGGAAGGTTATTGGGCGGACGGAGGCTGGAATCAGGGAGAAGAATATTTATCTAAGAGTTCCTTCTCTTATGTGCGCGGCGGAGGAATTGGAAATTTTCTTCGGGTGGCCGGCAGAGAGGAAAAAAAAAGGGGAATCAAGAAAATTTTTTTTCCGCTGAATAAAGGAAAGTCTTTGAAATTTACTTAATTAAAGAAAATATTTTAATTAAGGGAGACTTAATTAAAAAATATTTCAATCTTTTATTTTTCAAATAAAAAAATTTAATTAAGAAAAATTTTTCAATATTTTTTTGAGAAAAGATTATGAGCAAGCAATTGCAGAAGAATTTGTTGTCGGTTCAATTTCAAATGATGATATCTGGTGCAAAATTCAAGGTGGTGAAGTTCGATGGAACTGGTAACTTCGGATTGTAGCAAATAATAGTAAAATATTTGTTGGCACAACAGAGAATCTTGAAGGCTTTGCGAGCACCAAAATCAGATGCCATGAAAAATGAAGATTGAGAAGAATTGCAACGGCGGCGACAACCATACGTTTATGTCTGACATATGAGATTATATATCACGTGGTGGATCTAAAATCTTCAGGGGATGTATGGAAGAAATTGAAAACTCAGTTTATGGCTAAATCTCTGACAAATAAATTGTATCTGAAACAAAAACTGTATGGGTTGAAGATGCAAGAAGGTTATGATCTAGCGCAACATGTTAATGATTTCAATCAAATAATCACAGACCTGTCACGACTTGATGTGAATATTGAGGATGAAGATCGAGCGCGTGTTCATTGTTTTATTCCTATGAACACCTGATGACTACTCTTACATATGAGAAAGGAACTATCAAAGTTGATGAGATTGCTGCAGCATTTGTTTGCTCGCAACCAGCGGAGCAGAATGCAGGAGAAAGCTCTCATGACGACAGTTTATATGTTAAGGGTAAGCAGAATCGTGGAAGGAAGAAAGAGAATGAGGTTTTTAAAAGGTAAAATTTCATATCAAAGTCCAGAGGCAAAAAGACAATTCATTGCTACAAGTGCAAGGAGTGAGGTCATATGAAGAGAGATTGTCAAAAACTGAAGAAGCACTCGGGAGAAAGGTGATGGATTATCGAAGTCTGTAAATCTGATGCAGAGTGACAATTCAGATTGCAGTAATGACGATATGCTTTTAGTTTCATCAACTCAATTCACGTATGTATGAATTCTTGATTGTATGCTCTTATCACATAACACCTAACATGCAGTGATTTACTTAATACATGACAACTAATTCAAGCTCAGTTTATCTAGGTGATGATAAATGTTGCAATATTGTTGGTATTGGAGAAGTCAGAATTAAGATTTATGATGACACAATTAGAACATTATGTGATGTCAGACATATTTCAGATATGAAGAAGAATTTGATTTCCTTGGACACTCTACACATAAATGGTTTTATTCCTAAAGCAGATGAGAATAGAAAAACCGTCAGAATTGTTAAGGCTGCATTGATGACGATGAAATGAAAGTTAACTGCAGGCAATATCTACAAACTGTTGGGAAGTACAGTTGTAGGTGGAGTTCATTCTGTGGAGTCAGATGATGATAGTACAAAACTATGACATATGCGTCTGAGTTATCTTAGTGAACGTGGGATGACAAAATTGCATAGAAGAAATCTGTTGCATGGTGTTAAAAGCTACAAGTTCGATCTTTGTAAGTTTTGTGTTCTTGGAAAATAGACTAAAGTCAATTTTATGGCTGTAAAACATAAAACTGAATGGATTCTTGATTATGTGCATTTTGATGTATGAGGCTCTACCAGGGAATCATTATTAGGATGATCTCTGTATTTTGTTACCTTTATTGATGATTTCTCCATGAAAATTTGGGTGTATTTCTTGAAGCAGAAATCTGAAGTCTTCTCTAAATTCAAGTTGTGGAAAGCTGAGGTGGGGAACTAAACTGACAGAAAGATCAAGTATTTGAGGTCCGATAATGACACAGAGTACACGAATTCGCAATTTCAAAAGTTCTGTGAGAAGCATGAGATTCAGAGGCATTTTTCAGTGCGTAAGACACCACAGCAGAATTGTGTGGTAGAAAGAATGAACATGTCCTTAATTGAAAGGGCGAGATGTTTGAGACTAAATACAGAGCTTTCTAAGAGTTTCTGGACAGAGACTGTGAATATGACATGTTATCTCATCAATATATCACCTCGGGCATCGTTGGGTGGCAATGTCGCAGAAGAGGTATGGACAGGTAATCCAGTTAATTTCGATCATTTATGGATTTTTGGTTGTCCTGCTTATGTGCATGTACTTGGAGTTGAAAGATCAAAACTTGATGCAAAATTCAAGAAGTGCATCTTTCTGGGCTATAAGAAAGGTGTGAATAGATATAAATTTTGGGATCCGATTGCAAAGAAGATGGTGATCAGCAGAGATGAAGTTTTTTCTGAGCAGTCCATGTTACAGCAGAATCAAAACAAGGTGCAAGGCAACAGTTCCAGTTCAGATGCAGTGCAGATGGATTTAGAACAACATCCAGAAACAACTAAGAAAGTTGAATGTTTAAATCCAATACCTGGTGGTTCCATTCCAGATGATCTGCAATATTATAATCTAACCAGAGAGAAACAGAGACACGCCAATATAAGGCCTCATAGCAGATTTAGTTATGAAAACTTGGTCTATTGTGCACTTTTCATCAGTAGCGATGATCCAGCCACTTTTCAAGGAGCTATCACTAGCAAGGAGAAAGAGAATTGGAGAGAATTGGATGGGTGCAATAGTTGAGGAGATGGAGTTTTTGCAAAAAAATCACACATGAGATCTAGTTCAGCTTCCTAAGGGAAAGAAGACTATTGGGTGCAAGTGGGTGTACAAAAGAAAACCAACAGTATTATAAAAATAAGGGGAAAAGGTCAAGGCTCGACTGGTAACAAAGAGGTTTTCACAACAGAAGGGGATAGATTAAGACGAAATCTTTTCTTCTATGGTCAGACATACTTCAATCAGGGCGGTACTTGCATTAGTAGTTATTTGGGATTTTTATTTAGAGCAGATGGACGTTAAAACTGCTTTCTCGCTTGGTGATTTGGAGGAGCATATTTACATGGAGCAGCCAGAAGGGTTCACTCAACCTAGACAGGAGCATCTGGTTTGCAGGTTAAAGAAATCGTTATATGGGTTGAAACAGTCTCCAAGACAATGGTACAAGCGGTTTGACTCCTACATGATTCAGATTCACTACAAGAGATGTGAATATGATTGTTGTGTTTGTGTGAAGAGCCTTGATGATCGTTCTATTATTTTTCTGTTACTGTATGTTGATGATATACTGATTGCTGCAAAGAATATGAATGATATACGTGGTTTGAAAGCTTTATTGAACTAGAAATTTAACATGAAAGACTTAGGTCTTATGAAGAAGATTCTTGGAATGGAAATTCATCGAGACAGAGGCTCAAGATGATTATGTTTATCTCAACGAGGCTATGTTGAGAAAGTGTTGTACAGGTTTGAGATGAGCAAAGCTAAACCTGTAAGCATTCATTTGACAAATCATTTTAAGTTTTCTTCAGAACAGTGTCCTAAGACAGATACATAAATCGAAGACATGGCAAATGTTCCATATGTCAGTGCAGTTGGTTGCTTGATGCATGCAATAGTATGTACTCGTCCTGATTTGGCTCATGTTGTTATTCAAGTCTGCAAATACATGGCTACCTTGAAGGCGACATTGGGAAGCAGTCAAGTAGATTTTTAGGTATCTAAAGGCTACTGTAGGACATGGAATTATTTTTGACAGTCAGCAGAATGATCCTTCAGTTGTGTGGTATGTTGATTCAGACTATGCAGGTGATTTGGATGGCAGAAGGTCTACAACTGGGTATGTTTTTACTCTTGGTGGAGGGCCTATATGTTGGAAATTAACAATTCAGTCTATTGTGGCGTTATCTACAACTGAAGCTGAGTACACGACAGTACTTGAAGTTGCAAAAGAAGCCATATAGCTTGTTGAGCTAGTAAAGGAAATGAGCGTTGAACAAGGTGGTCAGTTGCATTGTGACAGTCAGAGTGTTATTTATCTGGCTAAGAACCAGGTGTACCATGCGAGAACAAGCACATTGATGTCAGGTGTCACAAGATCAAAGAATTGATTGCTTCTGGTGAGATATTGTTGCAGAAGGTTCATGTTGTTGAGAATGCAGCTGATATGTTGACCAAGCCAGTTACTATCAACAAGTTCTTGCATTGTTTGAACTTGTTGAATTTTTGCAGTTGTTAGAGAAGCATGGTTGCCCAACCCACTCTGGTATGTAAGAAACTCCATGATGTATTTCTCCTAAGGGGATGAATATTCGCCAATGTGGAGATTTGTTAGGTATGACTCATATACCATGTAAGGGACAGATGTTGGAGTAGAGCGGAGCAGAGCTGAAGATTCTGTCCAAATCAGAAGAGTTTTCTTATGTGGGTTAGGGGTGAGGTACATGGATAATTTGGTAATTACATATTGTATTCAATGTTTCATTTTCTGTTCTTTTTAGGGTTATAAACAGGTATGTTTGTAACCCTAGGTTATTCTATTATGTATCCTGTACTCTTTTTTGGATTAGTAGAAAAACCATCATTCTGCTTCTAAGCACGTAGGCATATTTGTCGAACCTCGTTAAATCTCTGTGTGTTCTTCTGGATTTGTGTCGATTCCTATTTTTCTTCGCCCTAATTTCTCGACATCATTTAATCAGTTTAATGATTTTTAATTGTCATTTTATTTTTCGTTTTAAATTTAAATTAATTTAAATATACAATAAAATAGGGGCATTTACATACATACCACCTAATTCTTATGTATTTATAAATCTAACATCTAAACTCTCACATTTACAAACATGGTACTCCGATTTAACATTATGTTAAAAATAGCACTACTACTTACTTTTTAAAAGTAAAATTCATCTTTTCATGCATAGGTTAATGGCACCAAAGTGTTGTGAAAGTTTAAGTTTTATATATGCAAATACATGAGAATTTTGTGGTCTGTGTGTAAATTGTGGAGAAATATATCATGGAAAAATTGTGGTCTGTGTGTAAATTTGTTGTTATGTAAGTTTAGGTTTTATATATGCATATGTATATGCAAATACATAGAAAAATTTTACTTCATATGTTTCATGATATTTCATTAAGAAATAAATTGTGGAGATATTCGACCAATTTCTATATTTTATGTGGCGTATAAAATCATGTTTCTCTTCAATAGATTTTATGGCTAATAAAAAAAATACACATAAATCTTGGCCATTTAAATAATCTAATGATTATTTTTTAATATTATTTTTAAATTAATTGGACATATGTTTTTTAGATTTATAATCCAAGTAAATACAATTATGATGCTAATGCTAATTTTAAATTCACAATCCTTAACTATATTTCTCTCAAGTTTCAATACAAAGAATTCAAATTTTATATATCAATACAAATTTCGTTTCCTAAAATATTATTTTGGTGCATTTACATGCATGCCACGCTAGTCTTATGTATGTACATATCTAACGCTTAAATATTCATATTTAGATATGTTTAACATTCAAATTCTAAACATCACATAAAAAAAAATAACAATAAATATCATTTTAAAAATAAAATACATCTTTTTTTGTTGATTGACATAAGTGTGTTATAAAAATAAATATTAAACTTTAGGTATTAGATATGTAAACACAAGAAAATAAATAATCAAATGAGCTAAATGTCACGGACAAAAAATCTCACATTAGCTAGGTGTAGTGTTCTTCAAAGCACTTCAGAGAGATGAACAGTCTATGACTTATATACTCTTTTCGGACCTATATCTAGCCGATGTGAGACTTTTTATCCGTGACATTTTCCTCCACTCAATCACGTGATGTACTCATCACGGATTGATTCCACTGTCTTACTGGACCATGGAGAGTCCACACATCTGATAGAAAGCAAATACCACTTATCAAGGTGAGCAGCCTACATCTAGCTTCGTGACATAAGAGAAAATTTTGCGTACCTAAGATTTTGGAGAGCTGCATACATCTAAGGTTATTCAGAGTTAGGGGTTATAGTTACCGGGTATAACACTAATATAACCCCTCTTCAATAGTCTTAGGTGCGCAAATTTTTCTTGCGACATAGAGCTTTGAACATTCTGCTAAGCCCACCTTGCCTACCATCGCAAGCACCTCTTTCTTAACTCCGCGGAGTCGTCGTTTTCGTCAGCAATTACCTAAGACTCTCTGCAGCCCTATCGCAAATCGCAGATCGGCGATCGGCCCTTCCGCTTCCCTCCCTGATTAAATCAGTTACGACGTTCGACGCTGTTTCCTTCAACTATCCTGAGTCCAGGTGATCCCCTCGCCTTCTTCTTGTGATTTATCTTCTTTTTTCCTCCGTCGTTTTCTTGTTGCCTGACCGTCCTATTTCTGATGAACGTCAAGGGACATCTTCAGAGTGATCATGTCTCTTGCGCTGCGATGCTGCGATGCTTCTGCTGCTGCATCCCAATCGCCGCTTTATTCCACGCACAAGGCTAACCCTTGCTCCGAACGTGCATTCATTCACAAGGCTAACCCTTGCAACGTGCATTCATTCAACTTTGCATTCTTTTATTGTCCTTTGAAAAGTTTCCAATTAGAAATAGAGTTTTTTACAATAATTTTTTTTATTAATGAGTCGGTTTTGTTGATGTGGTTAACTGTTTTAGGGCATCGAGTAACACCCCGTATCTTGATTGAACTTTCTAAAAATATCAGCGTTAAAACCATTTAGTGAAGTCTATCTTGATTTCCAGATATGATTATGCTATTTCATTCCCGTTCCATATTTTGATTTTGTATAAAATTATCTTTTGGTGTTTCCCTTTCCATTGATTGCTTTATCCAAGTAAAGAACGATTTTTTGTACACACCGCTGCATATGCTATGTAATTTATGATAGAGCCTATTAGTGGAGATTTTTGGCGATTTTTGTAGAAGATGAGCCTGAAGAATGTTGTTGAATTTGAACATTTTATTCTCACAGCTTGATTTCATCTGAAGATTGACTGTTATATGGTACCATTCTGAAGCGTCATAAACAATCATCTAAACCAGTACAATTACTTCACTATCTGCTGTCGCATTTCTTTGCTATAAAGTTTTGATGCAAAGACCAGCTCATCAAAGGATGGAAACACTCGAAAACATTAATCATAACAGATGACCAATCTTATCTTGAAATGATTATTTCGCCCACAACCAATGACTTGTATTATAATTTATGAGAGATGAACACTTATTCAGTCTTGTTCGGCATTCTCGTTGCTTTACTTGTAAACATTTACCATCAGAAGCACAAATTTTTATGCTGCTTTATTTAGATATAATGTATTGATGTGTAGGAATTGCTGGTCCTTAAACTCACTTCATTTTGCAGTGCTCGGGAAGAAACATTTTTTTGGATTCTAAGTGCAGTGGACTATTGAGAAGCGTTGGAAGATAGAGGAAAAATAGCTCTTTTGACAAATTTTTGAAAAAGTATTATTTTTCCTTTATCCCATTAACTTTGACATTGGGTTCTTATAAGTAAATTGGGACGATGTTGGAAAAAATTGGCTTGCCTCCAAAGCCATCAATGCGAGGAGCAAATTGGGTGATTGATGCATCTCATTGTCAGGGTTGTTCTTCTCAGTTCACCTTTTTTAATAGAAAGGTACTGTTGTCTCTCTTTGTTTAACTCAGCAAACTGGAATGATTCTTTTCTATAAGTTTATTTGTTGGGCTAAATTGTAAATTTAAATAATTTTTTTTAATTAAATATGTATGGAGGGAGAAAGAGCTTTGTGACCTCTATCTTTAGTGGCAAACTTTCGTTAGTATTTTTTTCTCTTTCTGGTTGATGTTTTCTTAGTCTGTTTGTAGCACTTTCTTTCTTCCTTCTTTTTGTCAGACATAAAATGAGTTTCTTTTATTTTTCACTTATGGTTAAAAAGTTCTGTGTTAACATATGCATGTCTAATTTATCTGCAACTGTGCACATCTCTATTCAAAAACATGAAGCTTAAGAGTGCAACCAAGCTTTTGATAATTGCAATGAGTCGTTGCCAATACAAAAGATGGTCCTAGTGTATTGGATAGTTTTTCATTTGAAAACTTTAGTTTTTGCGGAAGTCACTCCCATCCTCATTAGTAGTAGCGTAGCAGTAGTCTTATCCCAATTTTTTGGAATGGATTTATAAATATTTCTTCTTCCTTTCTATTATATGCCTTATTTAGTATCAACCCTAGTTGAGTGTCCATTCGTACAACTTCTAGCCTCATTAGTGCATGCTCATGAAGGTCTTGTATGCATTAGCATCATCTGCATATAAAAATGTCTTCCTTCTAACCTATTCCAGATTCCTCTTCATTTCTCTTTTTTTAATGAAGCTAAAACATGTATGCATTAGTCCATAACTGTGGCTTTGGAAAATGGAACCTTCATTAATATTAGAGATGTATTGGATAGTACTTTTTTTAACAAAAGATCATGTAGCCATTTATGCCATCATCATCATCTTTAAAATTATATTAATTGCTCAGAGCAGACCATAAGATTCTTTGCCATTTTGGTTTTTCTGTTTGTTCTTCTGTGTCGTTAAATCTATTTTTCTAAAAAAATTATTTTTATTTTTATTTTTCTTATGTGCCTTTTTGTTTTTTCTTTGTGTTAAAAAATAATTTAGCCTTTTCATTAAAGATTCACAACTTCACACAGCCATTTTCCACTAGCCTTTTTTTTTGTTTTTTGTTTTTTTTTTTTTTGTTTTTGCGACTTCATACATATAAAGAACTGAAAATGTTTGAAACTGACTCTTTGGTTTTAAGCTTTTAGTTCTTTTGAATTCATGCATTATAATTTTTTGTGTACCAGCATCACTGCCGCAGATGTGGTGGCATATTTTGCAGTAGCTGCACCCAACAAAGAATGGTTTTACGTGGGCAAGGCGATTCTCCGGTAAGGATATGCGATCCATGTAAAAAGCTTGAGGAGGCTGCTCGATTTGAGCAGAGATACGGGCATAAAAGTCGGGCCACAAAAGGCTAGTTTTCCTTAATCCCTTAGCTGTTAAACCTTTCCAGTTGTGCTCACATTATCTTTAGTAGTTTCTTCATCATGAATTAATAAATATGGACAAGCATGCAACACTTTAGAAGTATATGTAATATCAAAAGAGCTGAAAACTACCATTAGTGTTAGTATGCAGACAATTTGTGCATTCTATAAAAGCTATTATGCATGATTACCTATTTAATTGCACTATTTCCAACTATAAAAAACAATCTAATATATTTAACTGTGTTTCTTCGGAGCGCTAAGATATCTCATGGTCATCATCTTATGTTAGGAGCAACGCATAAAATGATGATACACCGCTAAAATGTGTTTGTTTTTCATACTCACAGATTATGCATTTTGTTTATGCAACAATCATAATGCAAGTTGCATCCCGTGTAACAGTCTTTCTACAGTGATAGTATTTACCTTTTGCATAAAAGATGATGACATTGACCCATTTTTTCTTGTAAGTATGACATCAAAAAATCAGTGAAAGATGTAAATGCAACTGAAAGTACGAAGCAACTAGCATTCCAACCAGAATTTTCTAGTTGATGCTATTGTTATCCAGTTTGATAACAGTGATAACATCTGTCCGTCTTAGTCTTTTCAACAACACACATGGCTTCCTCCTTATTAATCCTATTCAACTATAATTAAAATGTAAAAGTTTCTGTACATTGCAAATATATGTGAAAATGAAGGAATATTTTTAACCATCAATTGTGTCCTCACTTTAGTATTGGATTAAAGGGCTTGAGGTTTGTAGATTGATGGCAGGGTTGGCCCCTCTTAATTGTAGGTTGATATGTTTGCCCAATAAATGTGACGCACTATTTTATATACATATAAAATTTAACTCACATTCCATTAATACTAACCAGCTTCCCATATCTATGAATTAAGTTTTCCATAACATAGAGAATTTTATTCAGTTGGTACTCGAGCAATTTTGAAAGATAATGTTTTTGATCATTAGGTAAGTCCTTTATCATATGCTTTTGGCACAGGTAATTCAAAACAGATACTAAAGACTGAGGATGAACTTCTTGGTGAGATTTTGGAAACTAATGGGAAGCATTTGATGCCTTCCAGAAAAGAATCGCACATGCTTTCGGATTCCCAGGGAGTCTTTCGTAGTGCCTCCCATGCAAGTTCGAGTATGGTTTCAGATAACTCTGGTGGAGAAGATCAGAGTATTTCCATTGAAGGGCATAATGATGTCCACATTGATGGTGAATCCACCAGCCCAGAGGATTTACGCCAGAAAGCAGTGGAAGAGAAGAAAAGATTTAGGACACTGAAGGCAGAAGGCAAGGCTGAGGAAGCACTCAAGGCTTTCAAACTTGGGAAAGAATTAGAGAAGCAAGCTGGTGCTCTCGAGATTGCAATAAGGAAAAACCGAAGAGCGGCAGGAAAAGTTTCAATCAGCAGCAGGGTTAGTACAGATAGTATGCATGACAATGAAGCAGTTGGCACTGAGAAAACAGGAGCGTCCTTAAGGAATAAAGAGGTGAAGGATGATCTATTCGCCGAGCTTAGGCAGTTGGGATGGTCTGATGCTGACCTTCGTGAAGCAGACAAAAAGCCTGCCAAGCTTAGCTTGGAAGGTGAACTCTCAAATCTTATGGGAGAGACTTTTCAGAAATCAGAAATTGATCGGAAAAAAAGTGGCGTTGATAATAGGCAGGTTGTTGCTCACAAGAGGAAGGCTCTATTATTAAAACGAGAAGGGAAGCTCGCTGAAGCTAAAGAAGAATTGAAGCAGGCTAAGATATTGGAAAAGCAACTTGAAGAGAAAGAACTTCTGGGTGAGGAGGCTTCAGATTCAGAGGATGAGCTCTATACTTTAATAAAGAATATGGGCGATGAAAATCAAGATGATCTAGAGAATGATTTTGATGTTGGTGCAAACTTTGAACACTTTCTTAGTGCCACAGATGATCTCCCAATTGATGGCAATTTAGAGGTGACAGAGGATGATATGAATGATCCAGAGATTGGTGATGCCTTGAAATCATTTGGTTGGTCTGAAGAAGATGATAATCATGAACAAAAAAATGCATCAGAATCTGTTCCTTTCAATCAAGAAACGGTTCAAGCCAAAATCCTTAATTTGAAGAAGGAGGCTCTTAGCCAGAAACGGGCTGGAAATGTTCCTGAAGCAATGGCTCTTCTTAAGAAGGCAAAGCTTCTTGAGCAGGACCTTTCCGACTCTCAAATGCCTGAACCGGGATTTTCACAGAAGACTCTTGATAATCAAATCAATGCACCTAAAAGTAAGATGGTGATTCAGAAGGAGTTACTAGCCTTGAAAAAGAAAGCACTTACTTTGAGAAGGGAAGGACGTGTAGATGAGGCAGATGAGGAACTGAAAAAGGGAAAGCTTCTTGAGCAGCAGTTGGAAGAGTTTGAGAGTACTTCAAAGAAACCTGTAATGGCACTAGACATGAAACCCGTGGCCCATGCCCAAGATAGTGATATTGGGACCCTTGATCTTGGAGTGGATAGTGCAGAACCAGTTGTAACTGACCAAGATATGCACGATCCTACAATGTTATCAGCTTTGAAGAATTTAGGGTGGATTGATGATGAATCTGTTTCGCTGTGCGGAACAAATTTCACCTCCAAACCATCCAACAGCCATTCTGTGAATGAAAGTGTGCCCGCTACTATGCCTTGGATGTCGATGAGAAACAAGGGAGAAATTCAGAGGGAATTATTAGCTATAAAAAGGAAGGCCCTTTCCTTGAGACGCCAAGGGAAGACTGAGGAAGCTGCAGAAGAGTTGGAGAAGGCGAAGGATCTGGAAAAGCGTTTGGCAGACTTAGAAACACAAAGTTCAGGATCTCTGGTTCAGCAGGAAGCACGTATTATAGCTGACACCACAAAACCTTCTGAAACACATTCTGTGCTGGGATCTAAAATTCAATCACCAGAAAATTATAGTTCTAGAATTGAAGTGGCAAGGACAGCTGTTCCTGTTTTTCCGGAACTGGATCAAAATGTTGGAGTCAGCAGCAAACAAAATAGCAGTAATAGTGAGAATGTTTCTTATAAAGTTGAAAACACCAATAGTAAAACGAGCAAAACTGATGGGATCAATAATTACAAAGAGGAGATCCTTTCTCATAAGAGAAATGCTCTAGTTCTGAAGAGAGAAGGAAAGTTGATGGAAGCCAAAGAGGAACTAAGGAAAGCAAAACTTTTGGAAAAGACTTTTGAAGAAAGTCAGGAAAGCAGTCCAGATGATAAACCTGCTCTAGTTTCTACTTCTGGACACACTTCAACCGTGCAAGAGAACAGCAGAACTCATTTACAGAAACCAATATCGAGTCGTGACCGTTTTAAGCTGCAGCAGGAATCCCTCTCTCATAAGCGCTTTGCTTTGAAACTGCGAAGAGAAGGAAAGATACAGGAAGCAGAGGCTGAGTTTGAAAAGGCCAAAGAACTTGAGAGCCAACTAGAAGTACTTGGCCCTCATGCTTCTAGCAGTAGTGTTACAGGCACCGATGCAGTGGAGGATCTTCTTGATCCTCAGCTCATGGCTGCCCTTAAATCCATTGGATGGGCTGATAAGGATCTGGCTTCCAAAACTTCTGAGAAACCACAATCCCTGTTAACCAAGGAAAAGGTTTCAGATCAATCTCATCTTGAAGAGCAGATAAAGGCTACTAAGCTCCGTGCTTTTAATCTTAAGAGAGCTGGAAAACAAGATGAGGCTCTTGAAGCTCTCCGTTACGCCAAAAAACTCGAAAAGAAACTTGCTTCAATGACTTGAAAAACTAATATTTATCCTTGTGATGGTTTCATCATGGAATGAGTAATTTGAAGAACTTAGGATGAAGCTTATGAGAAACATATTTGAAAGCAAAGGTTGCTAATGATAAGTCAAAGCCTTCAATGCCATGAGATCATGAGGCCACAACCATCTGGATGGATTCTGAGAGAATATTGCTTTGTACATTGGTTAAAAGCTTTTATTTTTTAAAATATCGAGATTTTTTAGTGACTTTTTACTGTAATTAGAGTTAGTGAAGGTTGCTGTATACTCGGAATAAACCTTATGTAGGTTTATTTATGGCATTCTTATGAAGACGTTCTCTGTTTTCTCAGGCCTGTTTTGTTCCATTTCATATTTTGAAACTAAAATTTTAATGTCTTTTAAGATAAAATTATTTTCATAATAAAACGAATGATTTTGCTATTTGTTGAAATTGCTGTAATCCTCAAATAAATTTAAGAAGATTTATGAATCATTTGGCTATTTTATATATATATATATATATATATATATATATATATATATATATATATATATATATATATATATATATATATATATATATATATATATANTATATATATATATATATATATATATATATATATATATATATATATATATATATATATATATATATATATATACATGCTTGTTAATATAAATACATTCATTGATTAGATTTGACTAAATTTTGATTATGGCGTTAAGTAGGACAAAAAGCTAAATAAAAAGAAATTTTATCAGGCAATGTTAAAATTCAATTTGATTTAAAAAGATGGATAGGATATTAGTGGCCTCACTTGAGTTAGCCACAATGTGCATTCCAATGCCACCGGCGCCAATGGACATCTTCACCATCACCGCCCTCCTCTCTCCTGCGCCAGTGGGACTCCTCTAGGGTTACATCCAACTTTCTACATGATTTCTTTGTTAATTTACAGATGTTCCTGGGACGAAGCTTGCGTTCCCGCTGTACCCCTCGCTATTGCTACACGGTACTTGGGATTCGGTCACATGCGTGGCTTCATACCCATTCCCGGTTCGGCATGTAAGAACTTAAGATTATTTAATTGCAGGCATGGGTGTTTGCGTTCAGTCAGATTGGGCTTTATTCCGCTTGCAGTGCGTTTGAGTTTTCTAACTATCCTTAGGGCCCTCATTAACTCCACTACTATTAGAATGATTTGGATGAGGATGTTGTCAGAACTTCGGATTAAGTTTTGGGCCATTTACATACACATCTACCACTCAATTCCTATGTATTTATATAATCAACACCTAAACTTTACTTCCTACATTTTTATCATCCAAATCTTTCATGTCACATAAAACATACCACTATTTTAACTTTTAACAAGTGAAATACACTTTGTCAAGCTTAGATAAGGTAGCATATATATATATATATATATGTAAAAAGTGAAGTTTCACTGTTAGATATTTAAATACATAGGAATTGAGTGGTAAGCATTAAATCTTCCTCGAGTTTTACCAAAGAATTATGTTCGTATATTCAGAAACCCCTCATAATATGTTGTGTTCTACAGAAACAGACTGATGCGAACACTTCTCTATTGCTCCTGGGTACTCTGTGTAATTTGCTTCCTTTGATGTTTCGATTGGCTGTAAACTATGGTGAGCATGATATTTTGACAGTCCCAACTCTGGATTTGTTAAGAGTGTGGAGCATTGTAATGCTTGCCGTTTATATTGCCCTTTATTTTCTTCCAACTTAAGTCCCATTGGCAGTTCTTTGAATACGAGAGTTGAAGCATCCATACAAACAAATGGTTTGAAATCTGGAAGTAATTCTATGGAATTTGCTCTTTTCTGCTGCTGTTCAGGAAAATAATGATGATGATAATTCTGAGTTTGACGATAAAGTTGGCTGTTGGGTGCTACAATTGTTATTGCAGTTCTATCCGAATTTATTATTGGCACCATTGAGGGGAATGCTTCTTCATTGCTCTTTTGTGGTCCTCTTTTCTTTGCCATGTGAATTTGAATTCTTAGCCTTCACCTTTCTATCACTTTCATATCTGTATTAAAATTTTCAAGATTTATTTCTAAAGACATTTTCTTACTGTCTGCTGTTCTTTCAGACCAAAACAGTGGTGCATGTTATTGTGGTTAAAAGCATCGCCTTAACATTTACTCTAATTAGAGAAGTCTTGAGCATAATTATTTCCCTGGAGAGATTTCAATTTCATGGACCCGACTAGTTTATGCAATCCTGAAAATATAATTTGAGCCCTTGTTTTAATCTTTCTTTTTTTTTTTCTTTTTTTTTTTTGGGTAGAACTAGTAAGCTCCCTCTCCCACATCACATTCATAACCAACCTTTGCATGATTATAATCTTAATTAAGAAATTTCTCCTTCCTCTAGGATGCATCAGAATCTTGGCGACTATCCATGAGTTTCATCAGCATAATTTTACTATCCACTGTGGGAAATGCTGCAGAGCATGCTGGTGCTGTCACGTTTGCTGTGAAAAACAAGTTGGTAGGCTTGCATTATGATGCAAAAGTTTCAAAGTTTGGTTGAAGTTATTTAAGATAGCAGGCCAACAATAACAGACGTTTGTTTGATGCAGGATATAAGTCTTGGAGTCTCTTTGGGTTCAGCAACTCAGATTTCCATGTTTGTGGTGAGACTAAAGTTTACTTCACAAAACATCCCATTTTTGCTGATAGTTTTAGAGACATTATATAGGTTCCATCTAGCGTTATTGTGTCATGGATGATGGGTGTCCCAATGGATCTTGATTTTAAAATATTGGAGACAGCTTCTTTGGTGTTTTCAATTGTGATAACCGGATTTGCTTTGCAGGTAATGCAATTATACATTTTCAACCATGCTCACTTTTCTTATTTTTGTCTGTGCCTTTTTTTATATATTCTGATACGGAATGTGCTCGTCTTATATTCCATTTTCTGATTTGTAGTTTGTGTTCTACTGATGTTCGACTCTAGAATAAGCAAGTCAAACATGAATAAGATTTTGCAGCTCATTATTAATCTTAGTAGCTAATGACCAAACCAAACAAGAATCAGCTTATTTAATAGTTGGCTTGTTTGCAAGCTTGGTTAAAGAATTGATTTTTTTTTTTTTTTAACATTTAGCCGCAAAATCTTACAGGATGGAACTTCACACTACCTACAAGGCCTAGCTCTCCTCCTCGCTTATATAATTATTGGTGCCTGCTTTTTTGTTCTCAGCAGCCCTGATGGTAAGCTTGCACTCACTGGTGAACAATAACTTGGATATTGATTCTTCTAAGTTTCTCAAAACTTAAATATTTGCTTTACTGTGCCTAAATGTCAGGAAGAACTGGTTTGAACGTCAATGCAGCAGATTGAGTTTGTGAAGACCTAAGCCAGCATACATATCATCACTTCTGAAACCTTCAAAGTTAAGTATTCAGTGTGCAGTTAGGCTATTGATGTACTATTCTCTGTTCAAGAGAATTAATTCCCTTGTAGTTGGAGTATGGTTTTTTTGGCTGATGCAGTAAAAAATACTTTGTAAATTCTGCCTCAGTATATGTTTCTATATAAAGTATTTGCTTCAGTGTAAAAGCTGTTTCATTTTTCATACAACATTTTCCTGTCATTTAGCTTCATTTTCAAGGAAGTTTGTGTAGGAAAAGAGATGCTTGGCTAGATTTCTTCTCTTGCACCTTTACTCGAGAGGTATTTCTGATTGTTTTTTAAATGATCAATTTCATGTGAATTTCTTCAAAAGTTTAACTTCAAAATTATTATACATTAATTTTAATTTTAATTCATTCTTTATATATAAGATTAAGCTTAAAAAATATTAAGCAGCTTTAAAATTCATCTTGAACAGATACGAAATTTTTCTGTTCCATCTCAAGTTCTAAATCAGGGCCTAAAAATAAGTTTCTAACAACAATTAAATGAATTCAGCTGAAGCTTTCGTGGCAAGCGAGACAAGAGAGGAGAAACTATATAATTTCTAGTTTTCTACAGAATTGTGTTTGGTAACCCAGCAAAACATTTTGCTAAGACTTGTTAATCTAAACTAAGAAAGTTAAACGCAATGGTACACAGATTCAAACACCACAGTTTCACAGACTAAAAAGTGTTGGAAGGGTCAATTCATTCAGACATCAAGTGTTATAAATAGCGAGAGCAGTTTATAACTGATAATTGAGAGCTGGTAACATATATCATGTCAATCAGAACTTCATTAATATAACAGTAAACTAATCATACAAACTAGAGACTGAATTCCAATACCTTAAATTTTTATTTGATTCACAATCTTGCCATCTGAATCTTCCTCAAAATTTCTCAACTTCTTAGATAAACAAAACATTTCAATATCATAGAGGAAGCAAAGAAGAAATTATATTATGCTTGCTCACAGAACTCTTTAGCCGGTATTGAAGCTCTATTATTTCTAGTTCAAGGAACAGAACACACATTCACATAGTGGAGATGGCATAGTCCAATGCATCTGCCAGAAAATCTGCAAACCAAAAAACAAATTTTTTATTTAAGAAAATTGAAACAAGGAATGATGAACTGATATTAAATCTGATTGATATGAAAATAATGATTAAGTGGAACCTGCATCCTCTTTGCTGAAGCACATTGGTGGCTTTATTCGGAAAACATTCCCATGAAGACCTCCTTTCCCAACCAGAACTCCCAGATCTAAGAAGTCCAGAAGCTCTTTTAGCATAAGACGAACACTAATAGAGGATAAAAATCCAAACCACACTACCTTTAAGCTTCTCAAATAACATCAAAGTCTCTGCTTTGGCAGGAGTTTTGTCTTTTCTATCAGTGACAAGTTCCACACCTAGCATTAGTCCCCTGCCTCTCACATCTCCAATAACTGCATAGGGAGAACTCCAAAAATTCAATGTAGGTTGATTAATGGTGTATAATAAGCAAATTCTAGGTTAAAAAAAATAATAAAAAAAACTAACTTTCATGCTTTTGTTGAAGCTCTTTCAATCGTCCAATCAAGTGAGACCCGACATCGGCACAATGTGTTTGACGATTCTCCTTATCAAGAACCTTAAGCACCGCATGCCCGCCGGCAGAACACACAGGATTCCCACCAAATGTGTTGAACTGTATCCTTTGAGCCATCACTTGAGCTATTTCAGGAGTTGTGACTACTGCTCCCAGCGGTAAGCCGTTACCAATACCCTGCAATTTCAACAAATGAACAGTTATGCGATGTTAGAACTTCAAGTCGTGTTATATAACAGTGAAATAAATGCCAGAGATTGTGATGCAATAATGAATTTTGGAACATTTTGAAAAAGGAACTTATTGATGTTTGCACAAATAAGAGACCTTTGCCATGGTGACAATATCTGGGACAACATCTTGCGTCTGAAAGCCCCAATAATGGTTTCCGGTGCGTCCAAAGCCACTTTGAACCTCATCAGCTATGCAAACACCACCAGCTTGACGAACAATATCATACGTTAATTTTAGGTATCCAGGAGCCAATTCTACTGCACCGCCAACTCCCTACAAAATAAAGACAAGAAACTATGATAAAAAAAATTAATTGGTTTTTAATATGGTTCCAGAGCATAAATGTTTGCCTTTTAAATAATAACAGTTGACCTGAAATGTTTCTGCAATAAATCCTGCAACTTTTCCAGGAGTAGCATAAGCAATATGATCGCAAACTTCATTAGCATAACGAGAAGAATCAGAGCCAAAAACCCCTCGATATGGATCTGGATTTATAACATGATGAACTTCACCCTGTACAAGAATTAAAATATTTCTGAGATGCATAAATGACAAATTTCGTCCAACACATGACTCATCATACAAAGAATGGAAAAAGAATGTAAACTAATCAGCCTTGCAATCCTTATCTCAGTATTCGCCAGCAAAAAAGACTCTAAAAGCTAAGTTGGATGCCATAGAAACTTGAGTAGTACTGTAGGAGAGAGTATTGAGGAAAGGTTGGGGTGTAGCTGAGCCAAGCCAAATCGTGAGCCACCTTGGGCTTGGCTCAATAAGTAGCTCGTGAACTAGCTTGGTGAACTAAAAAGTCAAGCTCAAGCTAACCCCGAATCGATTGTTAGCTTATGAAGTGGTTCGTTTTAAAAAAATATCACTATAAAATATACTTAAACTATACACAAAATATATTAAAATGCAAGTCTATATCTTTAAATTATTAAAAACATTTTAAAAAAAGATATGTAATACTTTATATCAAATAATTTCTTGTATTTATCTCATAATAACTCATTCTTTTTGTCATTTTATTATAACACTAGCTTGAGTTAACATTTTTTCTCTTTCATACTAACAAGTTGGCTCATGAGCTAGTTCGAACTCTTAGATTTAAGTTCGAGCTCAATCTCAAACTTAATTATTAATCAAGCTCAAGCTCCAGCTAGAGTGGCTCGAGCTCGACTCGACTCGTTTACACTCCTACACAAAGGTACTATGGCTAATAGCTATATAAAAAGAATTAAATAAGCTAAAGTTAACATCATATCTAGCATTGAACAGGAATGAACTGATGGAACAAGATTCATTGAACAGATCTCAAACAGTTGGCATATGATGGTTATGAGGATGAATAAGTGGCAAATTTTCCAAGATATCAACTAGTGTAGATTGCAATTCTATTCAAATGCATCCATTTGATTCAGACTAATATTGCTGAATATTTATCAGTGGAAGTTAGGAAAATATGTAACATATAATTGATTAGACTCTTATGCTTAGGCCATGTGCTCTTGGAAAAAAGATAATTTTCCAAAAAGGTTCCTAGACAGTTGTTGTTCAAAAGGAACTCTTTTTCACGAAACTATAATTCCGTGAAGAAACAATAAAATCTTAGTGAAAACTCTTGTTTTGTAAAAAAAATTTGAATATACAGAAGAAGCTATCTCCACTGAAATCCAATTTATAAAACCTGAGGAATTGGATATTTCCAAGTATGCAGAGCGGTCAGTCCAAGCGTTCCAGCGCTGCCGCCGTGATATGCATTTCTCAGAGCTATCATGTTAAGATTTCCAGTGTACAATCGAGCCATCATCATCGCTAACTCATTAGCTTCAGTCCCAGAATTCACAAAATAAACAACCTGCATTCAAGCAGCCTTCCTCTATAAGAGAACATAAATAAAGCCTCAATACTATAATTCATAGGTAAAGCCAGCACCTTTAGGTTTCCTGGCATTTTCGATGCCAATGCTTCGGCAAACTCAACAATCGCATGGTGAAGGTAGATCGTGGTGGTGTGTTGCAGGAGCCTAGTTTGTTCCACCACCGCATTAACTACATCAGGATGGCAATGCCCACAAGAAACAGTCACGATTCCAGCAAATGCATCAAGATAACGCTTCCCATTCTCATCATAAAGGTACTGCATCTTCCCTTCCACAATGTTGAGCTGAACACCCAATGGGATCATGATAAGTGAAAGCAAAAAGGAGAAAAAATAAAAACCAAATTGAAGAAAAATTCCTGAATAGAATCGAATAGGAAAAACTACTTACTGGCTTTTTGTAGTAGTAGAAGAGAGAGGGGCCAAGAAACTCATTCCGCTTTTTGAGGATCTCGTCGGCCATCATCTTTTTGTAGGGGGTAGCTTGGTGCTCGAAGGGAGGAAGAACCGGCGGCCGCTCTGCCGGCGACAGCGACGGCGACGGCGTTGAGGCGAACAGTTTTCGCCGGATGATTTGGGATAGAGCGGGCTTGGATTCGAAGCTCTTCCGCCATAGATTTCTCTGAGAGAACATTATCGGAAACCAAATGCGAGTTAAAGCTAGGGCAGACGAGTGAGAATCTTTGTCCGCCGGACGTCAGTTTAAAAGCTGCCGGAAATGTTCCTATACGGAACGGCGCATATAAAAATAAGCATTAGTTTGATTAATTAATGATTTTGATATTTACTAATTGCTTAATTGATATACATGTTAATTAATTAATTAATTTGCGTCATTAGCGGATAAACCGAAATTTGGTGCGTATATTTTAAAGGCCTCGTCCAATTTTGACAATTATTTTATTGGATTAATTATTATATGTTTTCCTTCTCTGTTCTCATCTTATTTCTTTTTTTATTTTTATTTTAGCATTGCAGAAATCTATTCTCCGCATTTATATTGAAATGTCTGTACATTATGGACATGACATACGTTAAAACTATGCGGCCAACAAATCTATATGATTAATGTACGGCATCGAATATTAGATTTTATCTTATTTGTTTGGTGCATTTATATTCATATCCCGCAAATACCATGCATTTACATATATAACCTCTATATTTTATTTTATTACATTTTTGTCATTCATTCAAAATTCTCCTAACACACTAAAAATATCATTAGTTTAATTTTTATAAGATTTTGTATATATAATAACCAATTGATTATTTACATTCGGTTATGGTAGTCTCTGAGTTTATAGAAGTGTCAAAATTTTTTCTAATTATTTTTAAATTAAGTTTTATTAGTTCGGCAACAATTTAAAGAGTCTCGAACTAATTTGACACTTCTGTAAATTTTGAAACTAAAATTGTTCGATGTAAATAATTGAGGACTATTTAGACAATTTATAATAATTGTAATTTAAGTATTAGATATGTGAAATTATATGTTACGTATATAAATCTCCCTATTTGCCCTAATTACAAGCAAATAATCAATCCATCGCACTGAATATTTTAATGTCGCAAGCGTTGAAGTGCTTAATTTAATCTTTTAAGTAATTAGTACAAATTAGGTGGCAAAGTTATCATCATTGTTTTTTAATGTGTCTGATTTGTGGCATTTTAAACATTATCGAATTTATGGATTTAGACTATTCAATATTTTATGCTTTCATTTGATTTATGAATGCTACATTTTCTTGATTATTCTATGTTATTGAGTCATTACTTCAAGGTTGGATTAATTCATTCATGCATACACTCATCTAAGTTCTCCTTCCTATCCTCTTTGGCGTCATTGATTTATCCTATAAAAAATATAGAAATATTTATCTTATGGCCATAGAAGAATATAATATGCAACAAAGGGATGAGATGCATTGAAATCCCTCTTTCCATCTTTCTATATTTTAACTTTATGCAATTTGATGAATTCTTTTGATTAGAATGGAGATGGATTACTTTTATTTGTATCTCTTGTTTAGATTATAAAATCTTATCATTTTGAGCATAGAACAGATGTTGGAAGGATTGATCACCAAGACGCTCAATATCTTATGATTGACAACCTGATCGAAAAATCTATGTTAGTAGTCATTAGTTGTTTCATCCAAAGGGATCATATAGACTTGAGGTATGTGTTTGTCTAATGGGATGAATTCGAATCAAGCTTAACAAATACAAAGAATTTTATGTTGTATTAGGTATACCTTATCAATCACAACTTAAATTGAATCATTTCTCATCCCTAGTTCGTTTGTTTTGGATATGATGTTGCCTTGAGATATGTATTGAAGGCTTGTGTGCACATATTGGATGACTTGGTTGTCATGATGAAGTAATTTTAAATTTTTAGATGTGCTTGCACAATTTGTTTTGTGTTCAAACATCATTTCAATATTTTCAACAAATGTTGAGGCAATTTAGGCTCAAATCATGTGTCACACCAACAATCCATTGTTTTCAGCATGTCTTGTCATTTTGATCATTCGTGTCTTCTTCTTAGGTAAAATTGGTGCTTCGTATATGCTCACAAAGTTCGTTTTGTGAATGAACTCCATCTTCATAATTTCGACGACAATCAAGGCACCCTTACTTCAATTGATTTGATGTATTTCACTAATTTCATCATTGATGCATGCTAGAAGATTCGTAGCATTAAATAATGGATTATCGTCTAAGTGTTGCACAAGAATTGAACACACAATCATATAAAAATAAGAGAAGTAAGCAGGAGGAGACACCTTGAATTTTTACATAAAAAACTCTTGAAAGAGAAAAAAACAACAGGGCTTAGCTCAGTTGAAATAATTCACTATGAATGATGAGTACACATATTCACTTTTCTCTTAAATTAGGAAAGATTAAATTACAAAGTCGTATAATTATAATCTGATTGTAATTCTTGGTGACAGCGGGTTGTAAGCATCATAGTCGATTATTGCGGAAGTAGTAGTTCGTGTGAGTGTTGTAGGTGGTTGCTTCAGGAGCGTTGATTGGCTATAGAAGCCAAAGTAGGCACTTGTACGAGTTGTAGACTATATTGGTAGTAGTTGGTCACGTAGGTCATACTAGTGAGTAGTAGTGATGTCTGTAAACCATAAGGGGTGGACTGGAGTTGGGAGAGGACTAGTTGTGGACCACATATGTCGTAATTTGTCATATAGGCCGTAGTAATAAGTAGTAGTGACGTCTGTAAACCATAAGGGGTGGACTGGAGTTGGGAGATGACTAGTTGTGGACCACATATGTCGTCATTTGTCATATAGGCTGTAGTAACAAGGAGTAATGACGTCCATAGACCACTGGAGCTAGAGTTGAGAGCTGCACGATCTGAGGACCACGTAGTTTGTAATTGGTCATATAGGTCATAGTGGCGAGTAGTAATGACGTCGGTAGGCAGTGGGAGTTAGAGTCAGGAGTTACACAAGTTGATGACCACGTAGGTTGTTATGGTGGGAAATAGAGATGTCTAGAGGCCGAAGGGGCAGAAGTTTGGACCTACACGAGTTGAGGACCACTTAGGTCGTAATTGATCACAGAGGTTGTATTAGTGATTAGTAGTAACATCCATAGATCTCAGTGGTCGGATTCGGGGCCTACACGAGTTGAGGACCACACAAGGCGTATTGGTGATTAGTAGTGATGTTCATATGCCTTGGTGTCAAAGTCAAGAGCTGCATGAACGTGTATGAGGGGTGCCTCTTTAGACAATTTTTGAGATGCATTGTTGCACCCTCTTTGGGGTGGCATCCCGTTGTTCGGGACGATGTGTCGCTCTTCATGTTGCTTCGTGACTCTATGATGTCAGTTAGCTTTGCACGATGCTTTGTCGCAAGGAGCGGGCGATGATCGTCTACTGGTGGTTAGCAACATACGACAACTAGTGTCCATTCGACTACATGCAACAATTGTTGGTCATTCGACAACAGTTGGCAACAAGCGGCTACAGGTGGTCGACAGTTAAGTGATGCATAACTTTAGCTCATTCTCTAAGCTTCAAGCTCTTACTCAGGCTTCAAGCTCTTCTCGATCCTTATGAGAGGGGTGGGACTTTATTTTTAGAGTTTTATGTGTAATTAATGCAAGAATGTCAACCACTTTGATCAGATAGCTCAGATGTATTCTCTTGATTAGACTACATTTGAGTGTCTTAATGATGTTAAAATTGAGTGATTTTTGACTCATTGGATTCGTCTTGTTGAGACTCTCGTTCAACTATAAACTCACCAGATTCGACATCCATTGAATCTCTCAAATATGTCCAAAAAAGCTTTCAAATATGATTTAATGGTTTGATCAGGGCTCGATTTAACTCAAATTGGACCAATGTTGGAACCATTGGGTCTCGTCTAGTCGGTTAGTTTGACTATATGTTTGTTGAAATCAGAGTATTGTATGACTTTTAATTGGAGTTTGAATATTTCTTGATCAAAAGATAACCTCGAGATCAGTGGAATGCTTCGGGATTCGTGTCAGATGTTGAGAATTTATTGATGGTGTATCACTTACCTTCCTATTTTTGGGCGAGAGCACCATCATCATACGAAAATATTAAATTCAAAATACTTTATCTTTTGATGATATTTTTTTTCATATATATATATATATATATACTATAACAATAAATTACATACTTTCATCAACAAAATGTTGAGAATAGCCATTGGGTACGGTGTTCCTTTGCTACCTACAACATACAAAATAGAATAAAAAATATTTTCCTTTTATATCCGGCCATGCCAGATGCGAAAGTGGACGGGCTTTACCCGAATTGAATGCGGGCTGAATTGAAAGGAAGGGGGACGGTCTTCTGCCGCTTGGAAAAACCCGTGGGCTTCCAGAAAAGCTAGATGTGACTTGGGAAGGCGGGCCGCCGGGGGATTATGGGAATGCGAGACTTGAAGCGGGCCAGGCGGAGCGAAAATAGGCAAATGGACGGACCGGGCAAGAATTAAGGCTATTTTTTTTTTTTTAAATAACGAGTATTTACGTTCAACTGCACATGCTCAAGTTCATTTGTGGTTGGTGTCTTTTATTTATTTGCTTAATAAATTGTCTTGCTATATTATCATAACATCCTTCTCATTACAATAATGAACTTCAATTTATTTTCACCAAAATGTTTTATGCTAAAAACTTTTTTCTCATGTCGGCAGCCATGAATTTAAAAACAGAATAATGGTCTAAAGACCAACTAAAACCCTTAGTTTGAGAAATATGTGACCTTCTTAACATCTTAATCTTGGCTTGATTATCGTAAGGGATTTGATACGATATCTTCCATTACACGTAAAAAATCATCGAGTGAAACTCTAACGAACAACATTAAAAAGGCATTTATAAAAATTTCCATTAACCTCTCGTACATAAGTTAATTTTACCAAGAAACACTTCAATAAATAATCATAGATGGGTTAACAAGTCTTGGTAGATTTTTCTCAATCTCCATTATATAAATTAACATCATTGAGCAACTAATAATTAGTTTTGTATGGGTCAAAAATTCTTACTAGTTTCTTTCAACATCTTACATTATATGTTAAGATTTGATTAGGTGATATTTTACACTGACAATCCAAGAAAGATAAAATTTCTAAATAAACTGTTTATGACCATCGTTAGGAAGAAGCTTGGTTATAACATCACACAAATATAGATATCATTAGTTATTCATCATAATTTCTTCATCATTTTTTGTTAATTGATGGATTTATAATGATATAAAAATAATTGAATTTAGAAAGCGATGAGATTTATGAGTATTAAAAATTACAACACTCACCTAAGATATAAAATGTATAATTTAACTACACCATGTTCAAATGTAATGTTTGAATAATGTTCAAATATGATTCAAACTTAAAATAGACACAAATTTAAAATAGACACAGATAGGCTTTGAATAATGTTCAAACATATTTCGAGTAAGGTTCAACATGATTTGATTATAGAATGAAAGATCAAAAGAGCACTATATTGACCAAGATGTGGTACTTCAACACGAACACATGGACCGAATGTATGATGCTTGTAGAATTACAGAGATTTACTCTCTGTCTGATGAAATAATCCTAACTGATGGCAATGTTTCTTCACATTCAGTCTTCACGAATTGGGCGACCGAACAACATTGAAGACAACCGAATGATGTCTAGTTAACTGAATAAGTTACGACCGATCTAATGAATTCCAAACATCTGAATTGGACAATTACAAATATAAAACACTATTCAAAGTAGTCATAGAGGTGTTGCGGCACTAGCCTCGGTTGTGGGATCTGAATAAATGATATTTGGTTACAAATGCAAGAAAACTATAATAAAGATTTAATAATGTGAAAATAATAATAATAATAATAATAATAATAATAATAATAATAATAATAATAATAATAATAATAATAAAGATTTAAATGAAATCATTCTTGAATAAATATCATCTTATTTATGCATTAAAATCTGTATTTTAATTTTTTTTAAATTAAAATAATGATACTTTTGATATGATATGTAATAATTGAGTGGTTTGAAAATAAACAATAAAAGAGATATTTACATAAATACCACCCAATTCCTATTCCTATGTATTTACCTATCATACACCTAAATTTTGGTTTAGAAGATTTAGGATCTGTTTGGAGTAGCTGCACCTTTTTGCATAATCTGCTGATAAACTGATTAAAAATAATTTGCTGATAAGCTAGGTGCGATGACTATAAGAAATTTTTATATTTATGAAAAAGCCAGACCACTGCCAAAATGCTACCACCGCACCTAGATAGGTGCGGTGTGAAAATGTTGTTTTCAACATTTTCAAAAAGCATAAGCTGTCAAAACATAGTTTATCCAAACAATCGAGGTGCGTTTTCAAAACGCGACCGCACCAAATAAACTGCCCAAATGGACCCTTAGATACATTCGACTCAAGTATATCTATTTCATATCTAACACTTAAATTTTATTTTTTACACGTCTCCATCCTTTGTATGTAAAAGTTACAATTAGTAAACATAATAATAAATAGTAAATTACACCCAATATCTCCAAATTTCTTTCTTTACCAATCCCTCTGCGCCCACATCGCAGCCGCCGCTGCTCGCGCGGATCTATCATCGATCCCAAGTCAGTAAACACCAACAATGATCAAAGCTCCTCCTTTCCTCACAAATTCTTCTCCGGCGACACAAAGGCCGATATTTCGCCTGATACCTTCACTTCCCGACGACCTAGCCATCCTCTGCATCGCTCGAGTCCCGCGATCGCATCATCCCTTCCTCGCCGCTGTATCACGTGCCTGGCGCTCCTTCCTTCGCTCCCCTCTTCTTTTCTCCGTCCGCCTCGACGTCGGTGCCTCCCAGCACTTCCTCTTCATCAATCTCCGCACCCCCAATGGCCAATCTCGCTGGTATCTCCACGATCGTCTCCGCCGGAACCATTCCCCTCCTCTCATCCCCCTACCAGCGCCGCCCCTTGCCTATGCCCTCGGATGCACCGCCATCGGTCTTGGTCACTTCCTCTTCGTATTCGGGGGCTCCCTCGAAGGCATTCTTTCTCCCGTTGTCCAAATATACGATGCACGATTTAATTGCTGGCGCCTCGGCACCCCTATGCGTGCTTCCCGCGAGTTTGCCGCTGCCGGTGTGATTTCTGGCCGGATCTACGCCTTAGGGGGCTGCTACCCCATCAATGAATATTGGGCTGAGGAATTCAACCCGGAGAAAGAGCAATGGCGGCGAATCTCAAGCCCGCCGGAGATTCGAAAGAAGTGGATGCACGGGAATGCAGTTATTGGGGGAAAGCTGCTTGCGATGGCGGATCGGGGCGGTGTGGCATTTGATCCCGCTGTGGCTGCGACAGAGGTAGCATTAACGCAGGAAAAGGCATGGAGTTTTGTGCCTACACCGCTGCATTTGGGTTGGAGGGGTAGGGCAGCTGCTGTGGGGGAAGTTCTGTACTCGTATAGTAACCTGGGGAAGATCAAAGGATATGATTTCACCAAGGATGAGTGGAGGACAGTGGAGGGACTGGATAAGGAGCTACCAGAGTTTGTACATGGGTCAACACTGGTTAACTTGGGTGAGCTGCTGTGTTTGGTTTGGGAAGGGAGGAGGAGGGGAGAGGAGATGGAGGTCAGTTGTGCAGGAGTCAAGGTTACGAAAACAGACGCCGGGGGTTTGCAGGGATCAGTTGAGTGGTCAGAAACGTTTGCTTTGGCATTTCCAACGGGAACATTCATTACACATTGCATCTCGCTGGAGTTCTGAGCCTAAAAAATGGTTGACTGGTATGGGCCTTCTTTCGAATGCTTTTATTTATTGCTTGCTCTCTTTACTCATCTAGATTCGTATTTTTCATTTTTTGATCTCTTGCTTCAGGGAATTGTGCAAGTGCACTTTGCCTCGTAATGCATGCATGCTTTTGCTTGTGTGTTAGGGCAAAATGCCCTTAAATAAGGCGAGTTCACTATTTTTAAATTGATTTAATTAAGTAGATTTGAGTCATGTTAAGTTGTATTTGTAAGGTAGTCATGTACATTTAATATGAGACTTGTAGAAATATGTGAAAAAATTTTTGTATGATTTTGTATTTTTTTATAGTTGCAGACTCTTAACTTCTTTTCCCATGTATAGCTTTGTTGATCTTCTGAGTTTAGCATAACATTTATAATATGAAAATGTGATAACAAAAACTTGATATTGAGTGAAATGATAGTGGGCTAGTGATTAAAGGAGATTGTTGTTTCTCTAAGGTCATGGATTTAAGCCCAAATATTGTGATTTAGCGCGGTCCATTCCAAAATAAGGTTGATATTGCATGGTGCCTATATAAGGTAAAGTTAATTTTCAATTTATGGAAGTAAAAATTTGATATATTTTTGAAATTAACTAACCTTTATGATAGGAATTTGTAACAACACATTGCATATAAGTTTAAAACAACTAATCTTTCCATCATGTATTTGTCGGCTTACCTTATGTATTCTCCGAGTCTCCATTTCCTCATCTTTTATAAGTTTATGTAACATTTGTTGCAATTGATATTCAGGGATTATGCTATTGAAACATAAAAATAAAAACATAATTGCTTTTTTTGTATGCCTTCACCTATCTTTTTTTTTTCCTGGTTTTCTTTATGAACTCATCATACAATTTCATTATGAATTTATTTTCAAATTGCTTCTAATTTTGTAATGGCACACCCCTTCAATTTCAAGTTGTTTTTTCACTTGTAATGTTTTCCCTTCTACTTGTGAAGTGCCATTACAGTAATGAAATCACATTAAAATTTCTTGTGGGTCAACATAGTGGTGAGTTGTTTTAACAAATTTTGTATTGGTCTATGGTCACCTTTCCTATGACGAAGTCGTCTCTTGTATCAATATATTTTTTTTAGTTCATCTAAATGTACTTTAGGAGGGGATCATGATCATATACCCATTGATGCTTTTGAAACTTCACTATTTCACAGCGTTTAGAAAACATAACCAAACCCAGCCAGTTAGACCAGTTCGACCATGAACCGACCGGTGGTCCGGTTCGGTTTGGCTTAAAAACAATCCCTACATCGAACCAGATTGAACCGGTTTGAACGTCCTTGGAACGAACAAAAATCGGGTGGTTGGACCCCTAAACCGAATATTGTATTTTTTTACATTTATACCACAAATTTTATGACTTAGAGAATCAAAAGAAAAGTTTTTGTAAATAAAAATACTTGGTGATTGAATAATAATGTGTAAGAAAAGATAAAATATTATAAGTTATGTTATAAAAATTGGTTTAAATTAAAAAGCCTAAAGAACTGGAAAAAATATGAAATGACCTGTATGGTGTCTAAGAGAACAATATTTGATGCTAAAAATTCTGCTTTTAGTGAACTTTAGAGGGTAATTGAACGTAGATTAAGACTTATTACAAAAAATTTTCATAATCAATTTGGATTTGTCTTTCAATTCTACTATGGAAGCCATACATTTATTGAGAGGTTTGATGGTGAAGTTCATAGATAGTAAGGAGGATCCACATATGATTTTTATTGATTTAAAAAAAGATTATGATGAGGCTCCAAGAGATATTCGTTGGAGAGTTCATGAGAAGAAAGGGTTTGATATGACTTTTATTCAAGTCATTAAAGATGTGTATACTACAGTTGTTACTTGTGTTCGAACAGGAGGATTGACCAAGTATTTTCCTATATTAGTTGGATTACATCAGGAATTAGCTTTAAGCCCATATTTTTTTGCTTTAGTTATGAATGCTCTTATTGGACATTTGTAGTAGGATGTACCTCGGTGTATATTTTTTTGTTGATCCTTCACGTGGATAAGACGAGAGAGAAAGCTCACATAAAACTTGAATTATGAAGGTCTGCATTAGAGTTTAAAGGCTTTTGTTTGAGTTGAACTAAAACTGATTACATAAAATGCAATTTTAGTAGTAGTAGCTAGTGACAAAATTATATCTATGAGTGATCAAATTATTAAAAGGTATGAACGCTTCAGATATCTCTGGTTTATTGTTCAAAGTGATGGTGATATAGATGCGGATGTTATTTGTAGAATTCAAGTTGGTTGGTTGAAGTGGAGGAATTTTTCGGGCCTATTGTGTGATAGAAAAGTACTGCTTAAGTACTGCTTAGACTGAAAGGAAAATTTTATAAGATGGTGGTGAGACCTGTAATGCTCTGTGGCTTTGAATGTTGCCTTTAAAAGAGAAGCATAAAACTTTGTATTGTCGAGCTGACAGTGATTAGTTGGATGAGTGTCTTTACACTTTGAGACAAAATGCAAAATGAATATTATCCGTGATAGGGTTGTTGTAGCTCCGTGGTAGAGAAAAACGAACGGAAACAAATCTTGGTGTGATAAACCTCGCAAAGATAGGTCAAGTATGTTCGTCCGAACAAGATCGGACGAAAACACCTTAAACCAATACATGCGAAAGAAGTATCCACGTAGACTACCCATAACCAGAGAGTCAAATGTATGTACCTGTTATGGGGTCAATAACACTCCATGAGGAACGTGTTCCTACTGGTTAATTACATCTCGGGGGATACCCAAGAAAATTCTCGATAAAAGGAGTTTCGCTTCATATTATCATAAACCTGGGGTATAAGTAATCAAATGAGGGCTATTCAGTGTGGGAACAATCCTAATACTTCAAAGATTACGCTAAGCCATTGGGCAGAGAGTTAGTCTCACACATCCCGAATGGGTAGCGGTTCATCTGCACACGGGCCCCACAGAATAACCTAAACCATCTTGACGGGGACATCCCAACACGTCAAAGCATATCCGGGCCATAAGGGCAGAGGACAAATCGTCGTATCCCAAATGGGAGGCAGCTCATCGACATCAAGTCGTCAAAATGATATCAACGAAGTCTAAGGAGCGATAGGGCTTAAAGGGGCTCAATAAAAGGAAGGTAGAGTCATTCTAGAAGGTAGAGGTAACTGGGTCGAGGTACCACAAACCCGTCATTCACAGCTACGAGGACCATAAGTCTACCTGGTCGTGAAGGTAGTCGACCTAACACGTCTTAAGGTTTTTGGTCAACAATCCGTTAATTGCGTCGTCCACGAGAACCTCGGTAGCCCTAAGGTCAAATGAATGAAACTTTATCGTATAACTACAAGCTGGAGCTCTAAAATGTGAGACTTATACTTGCCGAGGTGGCAAAAATGCCTTAAGAAAGAAGGAGAAGTGGAGGTTCAACTACAATGCTAGAACTGCTCCAAACAAAAGGACTTGTGCCTCGTCTGGGTCGGGGAGTCTTCTAACACTCTAGGCGCACTTGACAACCACCTGCATGAAGGTGTGTTGGGTCAGTCAGGTTGGAGAAGTACGGGGACTCCTCCCTGGGACATGCAAATATAAATGCAGTTATCTAGAACAGTCCCAAGCATTGTGGAGGACCTATTAATATATGCAGGAAAGTAAATGTTGCAATTTTTAAATTCTGAATGTTTTAATCCTAAATTTTAATTATCTTGAATATTTTATTTAAAATTTTTAAGTAGAAAAATTAGGATTTTAAGTCCTAAAAAGCCTATATTGTATCGTGAAATCCCAGATAAACTACAGAAAGAAATAAAAAAAATGCATGCAGATGTGAAGGTATGCAAACATGATGCAAAAAAGCAAAATATTTGTGAAGAAACAAATATTATGTGGGATAAAGTGACAAATACTATTAAACAAGTAGTAAGAGATGTACTTGGAGAATCAAAATGAAAAATTTTTATAAACATAAATAGTTGGTGGTGAAATAATAATGTGTAAGAAAAGATAAAATAAAAGAAATTATGTTATAAAAATTGGTTTAAATGTAAAAGCTTAGAGAATTGTGAAAAATCTCAAACGACCCACAGAGAGTCTAAAAGAGCAATCTGTGACGCTAAAAATTCTATTTTTAGTGATCTTTATAATATATTAGATACTAAGGATAGTGAAAAGTATATTTATAAATTAGCCAAACAAAGTGATAAGAAAAATAAAGATTTAACTCGAGTAAAGTATATTAAATATGAAAATCAAAAAATATTTTTCTTAGAAAAAGATATTCAACATATGTGGGTGAGTTATTTTGATAAACTTTTTAATGAAGTTTCTGAAAATACGATTGACCTTAGTGATCTTAATATCGTTAAAAATAATAAAACGTTTCATTTTTACCGTTGCATTAGTAAAAGAGAAGTTGAGGATCCTTTAAAGAAAACCAATGGTGGAAAGTCTCTAGAACCTGATGATATCCTAATTGAAGTTTGGAAATATTTAGGAGATTTGGGAGTTTCTTGGCTTACTAAACTCTTTAATATTATTTTAAAAACTAAAAAGATGTCTGAAGAGTGGAGGAAGAGTATTTTGTTCCCCATTTTTAAGAATAAAGGGGATGCACAAGAGTGTTCCAATTATAGAGGAATTAAGTTGATGCGTCATACTTTAAAATTATGAGAGATGATAATTGAATATATGTTAAGACATATTACAAAGATTTCTCATAATCAATTTGGATTTATGTCGGGCATGTCTACTATGAAAGCTATTCATTTATCGAGAGGTTTGATGGAGAAGATAGAGATAATAAGGATGATCTACATTTGATTTTTATGGATTTAGAAAAAGCTCATGATAAGGTTCCAAGAAATATCCTTTGGAGAGTTCTTGAGTAGAAATGTGTTTATATGACTTATATTCAATTCATTAAAGATATGTATGCTAGAGTTGTGACTTGTGTTTGAATTGAAAGAGGATTGACAAAATATTTTTCTATTTCTGTTGGATTACATCAGGGATCAACTTTAAGCCCGTATCTTTTTGCTTTAATTATGGATGGTCTTATTGGACATTTACAGGAGGATGTACCTTGGTGTATGTTTTTTGCTGATGATATCCTTCTCGTGGATAAGATGAGAGAAAAAAAACCCATGAAAAACTTGACTTATGGAGGGGTCTACATTGGAGTCTAAAGGACTTCATTTGAGTAGAACTAAAATTGAATACATGGAATGTAATTTTAGGCTCTGTTTGGCGCAACTACAACTTTTCAGTTTTTCTGCTGCAGCTGTGCTGCCCCAGGAAGTAGCTGCGGGGAAGCTGACTGTCTGTTTGGTGCAGCTGTGTGAAATCTGTTGTCGGGCAGCTGTTTATGGAAAAAGACCACACTGCCCCTGTTTGGTAAAACTGTTTAAAAGAAGAGTATAACAATTATTTTTTTGGAACTTTAGTAAGCCCCTAAAATGCTAACAACTTCTGCTTAGGAATAAGAACACATATGCAACACAATCTTATATATTTACATATCTAACACAAAATTTTGAAGTTTTACAAATGTTTCCATATTATTTTGGAGGTTTTCGAAAGAATTGAGTCGCATAAATGTAATGAAGTTAAATGTAGTGTTTGATATGTAAATATGCGAAATTAATTATGGTTAAGGAATAAAATTGAAGTGTTAGATATGTAATGTATAATGAATCATTTGATAAGAATAACAATGAACATGATCCAATCTTTCTACAATATGAAATCCCATCACTTGAACACGAAATTTGATCTCACGTCACACAAACTTACATGCACCGTCTCATCGGAGCATGCAATATTAAATGCCAAGTGAGTCTGTCACTACATCCTCCTCAAAATGAGAAGCCTCAAAGAAAGGAGAGATGCCAATTATAAGTGCCTATAAGAAATTTAAAAAAAAAGGTTTGAATATTCAGATCAAGTTTAGTTAGAATGAGTATCAAACTATCGAATTTGTTTTTGGACTAGCAAGAACTAATTATTTTTCAAGCCAAAAAGCTCTAATGAAAGTGTTCAGTGCAAGCATAAATAAATTGATACAAGAAGTGACTTGCCTGCTACACCGAATACTCCGCATATTTATTGATAACTAGGCAAGTAATTGACTTGCCTGTAAGTCACAGATACTTGCAGGTATTTCATGGAACAGTTTATTTATGGAACAATTATAACTAGGCAAGTAATTGGGGCTTAAGTAAGGTTCCATGAAATACCTGGATTGTGTTATAATTTTGATGAAGTTGCATTGAAAGCTGAATATACCTGCAAGTATCTGTGACTCTATTTGCAACCTTTACATGGGCAAGTGGTCCCCCACGTCCTTGCCATAACCAACAAATGAAATCATCACCACTTATTCCAATCAAACATTAATATATATACAGCACACTCATGTTAAAAATAAACTGAATTTTGTATTACTTCCTACTGCCATTACTGATTTCCTGTATCCTAACTACATGATGAAGGTTTAACATTAGTATATATACACATCCTCATCAATCATGTAGGCCACAAAGCATCAATTCAAAAGTGAATTAGTTTCTACCAACCTTATTCCAAGTATTACCTTTAATTCTTTTTAAATCCAATCTTAAATAAGAGCCGCTGAAGTTTCAAAGTGTTAAATATGTAAATAAGGTCTGCCAATTTAAAGTGTTAAATATGTAATTATATAAAAAAAAACTGAACCAACTTATTCACCAACCCAAAAACTTGAATAAATAAATCCAATTTATTGCACTAGAAAAAAGAAAGCCCCATAGATTAAAGAAGATTTCGTGAAGCAGGGAACCTAGAAGGAACAAAAACCCACAGAAAATCCTTTTACCCATATCAGTTAAAGAAAATATCAAAGGAGATATCCTAAATCACGTTTTCATCATTTAAAAAGCATTGATTAGTGGCAAATCAATGGATTGAAGATACATGATTCTAATTCAGGAATCTAAAGTCCTCTTTCCCAGCCCAAATAAACTTGATCGAAAAAACTTTTAGGCTATATTCTGCAAGTCATTTATAAATTCAAATGTAATTGAAACTTCAGCTCATCCCAAACATACCATATCAAAGAAAGCATCCCATAATTGTTAGGAAATCAATTCTTATACATCCGCTGGCAATATTCTAGATATATTCAGATTGTATCCATTTGTAAAAACTGTAACTAGAAAGGCTCCAGCAATCCAATACCATCAACCTCCAAATGTTTTCAGACAATGTATAATCTCGGAAATAATAACAAACGAGAACTTCCAAATCGCGAAAAAAAAAATGAAGTATCAACCGAAGAAGAGAGGAAAGAAGAAGAAACTTATCACTTGTGATCAAAGAGAGAAAGAAGACCACGCATTTTTAAAGCTTGAATGAGAAAAGAAATGGGAGAGAAATGAGCTTCACAAAACAAAACCCCTCCAGATCTTCTCGAAGCAAAGAAAATACAAGAAAAGAAGAACGAACGAGCCGAACTGCCAGGGAAGAAGAGAGGAGGAACGAACAGGAGAGAAGACCAACGAATGAACGTTAGAGAGACCAACGAACGAACACGAGAGGAGGAGGGGGGGGGGGTAGGAGCAGAGTTTGCGCGTAACAACTGAACGAACCAACCTTCGATCAAGCGGCAACTAGGTAAAAATGGAATCGCTAAACGCGGGCCACGGGGTCGATCCCGCGACCGGTTTTTTTTTTGCGAAAAACCTCGCCGCGAAGCTTCTCTGCCGCGCCCCCAAACAACAAATCTGGGCGGTGGGGTGCCTCGAAGCTCTCCAGCCGCGCCTCCAAACATACCCTTAGTAGTCACAGGAGTGTAACTTTTGGTGATCAAATTTTTGAAAGGTGTGAACGATTTAGATATCTCAGGTCTATTGTTCAAAGTGATGGTGATATGGATGAGGATGTTAATAGTAGAATTCAAGTTGGTTGGTTGAAGTGGAGGAATGCTTCAGGCCTTTTGTGTGATAGAAAATTATCACTTAGACTGAAATGAAAATTTAATAAGAGGGTGGTGAAACCTGTACTACTCAATGGAGCTGAATGTTGGCTTTTTAAAGAGAAGCATGATACTAAGTTAAGTGTTGTTGAGATGAGAATGATTAGGTGGATGAGCGGCTTTACACTTGGAGATAAAATACGAAATGATTATATTCATGATAGGTTTGGTGTAGCCCCAATGATGGACAAAACTAGAGAAAGTTGTCTTAGATGGTTTGGTCTTATTTAACATTGACCATCTGATGGTCTGATTAGTAGATTCGACTTATGTTAAGAAAGGCTGAGGTAGACCTAGGAAGACTTGGGCTTATTTTATAAAAAAATGATATTAATTTATTAGAACTAAATGAAAATATGATACTAAGTCGGATGCGATGGAGAAAAATGATTCATGTAGCTAACTCCAAGTGGTGGGATTAAGGCTTTGTTGTTGTTATTGAAGTACAAATAGAGAGTGAGATCAATCTCTTGAAAAACAACATATACCTCGAATCGCTGCGAATTTCTTGAGGCGTTTGAGAAAAAGATGGGTTCAGTGGTTTGACAAAGTTCATAGTCATTTTAACCAAAGTGTTAACCCCAGCGTGGAAATACTTGATTCTCGTCTTTGTAGAGTGCTGGATCAAACAAACTGTGCCGGTAATGACTTATCTTACAAATATGTCTCCAGTAGTACTCATGAATCTGACAAACAATGCTGGTAATGATTGTCGCTTGCTCAACTATCTCGATAATATTCTCTTCATTTTGTGGCTTCATTTGCGCGAAAGAATAATGTTAAACTTATTTTAAAAAAACATGTTATTCTCAATGCAGGGAAATGCTAAACTTGCGCGCGATGAAAATAGTTTAATTACGGAAACCCATAAATGATTAAATGTCAGAAATAATAGACAGAAGCCATATTTTATAATAGAAATGTCAAATAATACAAAGTCACTCTGTTATAGGAGCAACAAGTAAAAAAAAAAAGATGTGCATGTCATCTAACTAGTCTGACTCTCTAAAAAATAACAGAGGTAAGGAATCCTCCATTTAGGGAACAACATGAAGAAATCCTCTTGCATGTTTAGATCCTCCAGAAGTATTATGGTAAGTGATACGCCTAAAAATGTACTATTTTTCATGCTTTATTTTATAATGATATTGCACTTTAAAGGTATGTTTTCTTGTGTTTTTGGTTGTAGGTACATCAAATTGAAGAATTTGGAGTGATTGGAGCAAAATGAATAAAAATGGACCAAAACGAAGCAAACTGGAGCAAATCAGGTCAAATCGGGACACACCGGCACTTAAAAACCTAAATATGACGCTTAGGCGCCACCAGACAGAGAGGGGCTCTTAGGCGCCGAAGACGGTTTTCAACATATCTTCTAGAATATATATCGGATTTGGACGATTTCTGAAGCGGTGCTTCGTGCATCTCTTGGGGAATTCGTTGGAAAGGATAAAATTGACTTTCTAGAAGGATTTGAGGTGTTTATAAGGAGTAATAAAGACACACTTGAGGCACCTTTTAGAAGAATCATTGAATCTGGACATTTTTTAAGAGACACTTAAGCATCTCTTGGGAAATTATAAAAAAAGGCTTGAAAATTTTTTTAAAAGAACTTTTGGACTTTGGAACTAATTAGAAGAGGAGAAGAAGACTTGGAGAAGAGGAAGAAGACTTGGGCGTGAGCCCAAAGTGGGGCGACAAGATGAGAGAGAATGAGATAGAGTGAGAGATTTCTTCTTTTCTTTTCACTTTGTTCTTGGAGAAGATTGTAAAGAGATTGCTTTTGCTATACAAGGAGAGTTTGATTTCTATCTTAGATAAGTATTTTCATTGTATTTTGATTTGAATCTAGTACTTTGTTTGTATGGTTTCAAAGTCTTGTTCAATGAAAAGTTCTTGTTGTTTCTCCATGTATAATGAGTAGTTTTCTTTACACTTCCCTTTTGTAATGAATTATTATACAAGTGTAGGATATAAAATTGAGTAGAGTGAGAATATATTGTGATGATTTTACTTTGTTCTTCATTACATGTAAACTTGATCAACTTGCATGTTAAAATTTGTTGTGAGAACATGTATGATCCGGGATGGTATTGTCTCAATCAACTGTGGTAGAATCATATGAGATTGTATGAATGAGAATGTAGTCCCTATGGTTGAGTGTCAAATAAATAGGGAAACAATCTTTAATGGGTGTAAAATTAGAGGACTTTAGAGTGACATGCTAAAGCCCCTAATTTGGTCTATTATTTTAGGTTTTGATGCTAGATGTTAACCCCCACGTGGAGGGATAAGAGAGAACTCTAGAGTGAGAGCTATTATTTTCCCTGCCTAGTCCGTCTTCAAAACTATTCAAGCTTTAGATTAACCAATGTTCTTTATAGCATCTCTCGTAAGAGTAAAGAATATAATTGCTTCTATTTGTCACGGTCACTCTCACTACTTGTTTTACTTTTACACATGTCACTAATTTCATTGCATGAGGAAGAGTACTTTTAATATATTTAAACCTTACTTTCTGATTTTCACTAAGTATTTTAGTTTAGGAGTAGAAGTAGAATTGTAGTGATAATTGTAGGATATAATCAAAACCAAAACTTTATCGACCTTCCAAGCTAGGGTGTGTTATTCTAGACTAGAAATTCTCTTGAAAGCCGCCGTGATTAACCTCGATCTCCGTGGGATCGATATTCAGGGCTTAATCAGAAAATTTTATATTACTTGATAACGATATAATTGAAATCTTACTTTGCTTGGGATCAAGTTTTTTGTGTCATTTCCTGGGATTAAAATCTTCAAGTAGTGGTTTCAACTTCATAAATCCTTACATATAAGAAACTATCGGGATCATTAAGTAATTAGAGGGGTATGTCATAAAAAAATTATGGAATTGAGTGGAGTAGCTTGCAACATTTGTCATTATTTTTTTATTTTTATTCCTTAATTGCTAGCTTTTATCCTATATTTACAATATTTCTTTGAATCATAAGCATTTCATAATAATAAATCACTCAAAAACCCGTTCAAATTCATATAATTAAGCTTGGCTCAAGCTCAAGTTAAAGTTGGCTTTGTAAACGTACCGCTCAAATACATGAATCTTGAGAAGAAATGGCTTGAGACAAAGAATATAAACTATTGGTGCAAACGATCGGTCAATCTCATAGAGCGACCGGGTGAGCACCACAACTTGTTAGGTATTGTAGAGCCCGGTCCACTGCCTAAATTGGGTGGATTCTGCATCTATGAAATATATATTGGTGTATTAATTGTTTCTTTATTTTTTTTTTCCTTTTCCTGG
>NEWO01000172.1:505287-518445 GCA_003013225.1 Phalaenopsis aphrodite
TCGCTGGAGTTCTGAACCTTTTTTTTGAGTGCTTTTATTTATTGCTTACTCCCTTTACTCATCTAGATTTGTACTTTTCATGCTCTGATCATTTGTTGCTTGGAATTGTACTTATCAATCCAATCACTTTTGTAATTTTCATTTTTTGATCTCTTGTTTCAAGGAATTTTGCAAATGCGCTTTGCCTCGTAATGTATGCATGCTTTTGCTTGTCTGTTAGGGCATGTTAAGTAGAATTGAGTCATGTTAAGTTGCTTTTGTAAGGTTGTCATGTAAATTTAATATGAGACTTATAGAAACATGTGAAATTTTTTTTTGTATGATTTTTTATTTTTTATTGTTGTAGACTCTTGACCACTTTTCCCATGTATAGCTTTGTTGATCTTCATACTTTACCGTAACATTTATAATATGAAAATGAGAAGTTTATAAGATAGTAAGGAGGATCCACATATGATTTTTATTGATTTTGAAAATGCTTGTGATAAGGCTCGAATAGATATCCATTGGAGAGTTCTTGAGAATAAAGGGGTTGATATGATGATGTATATTCAAGTCATTAAGGATATGTATACTAGAGTTGTTACCTGCGTTTGAACAGCAGGAGGATTGATCAAATATTTTATTATTTTTGTTGGATTACCTCAGGGATCAACTTTAAGCTCATATTTGTTTGCTTTAGTTATGAATGCTCTTTCTGGATATTTGTAGGAGGATGTACATTGGTGTATGTAAATCTTATCAATTGTCATTTTTAATATTTCATGAAAAGTCCAATAATCGCATGTGCACACGACATATGATAGATTTGTGCTTGATTATAAAAGCATCTACATTCTACTACGGATGTAATGTTAACACAAAAAAACTCAGCATAATATATCAAAGACTTGAAACTCACACATATTTATACAGCTCAACCCTTTATATATTCGCATGTCACACTCATTTTTTTATCACAATATCATCATATGTGCAAAAAATGACGACTCATTCATTGGTAAATTCTGCAATCTATCTTTTAAATCTTGACAAATAATGCAGCAATGTTGAAGTAAATTGTGCTAACAAGTATTTAAATTGGAAGAGTGGAGCATATTTTAATATAAGACCTATTTAGTACATCCCACTCATTGAGCCATTTATAAGCTTCATCTTTAAAATTTATAACGCCTTTCATGTGCAGAAAAAAATGCAATGGCATCATCACTATTGTGGCCGCCCTAATATTTTTTTATTGTACACGACACTAATATTTGGTGCAACCATACCTAAGTGCTTCTTAAAAGTAATATTTCATAGCAGCCGCCAACCACACCAAGACCTCTATATGAACTTATGTATGGACACCTACAAAGATGAATAGGCTCTAGCAAATCAGGTCGGAGGAACCATTTATATGACTTATTACACAAATGTTGATGAAAATAAATAATTATTTATATCAATGGCATTGATACCAATGATTAGTGATGCATCTTTGTATCTTTTAAATAGATTTGTGTCGTTCATATTACGAGCATGATCATATAATTTTTAGTTAAAAATACATGACTCAATATTTGAAAACATGCAGTGGAAATGTACAAGCGTGTATTCTATAGAAAATTCCATATAAGTAGCAATATATGACCTCCATGAACTGAAAGTACAATCTATACAAGTCCTCACAACCAAACATTATTGTGATATCTTTTTGTTATGCATGTTGTGTTTTCATATAAGAAATCATAATATTAGATATTGCCTTTGTGTCCTGCAATTTCCTTAGGCATTAAATCTAATTGTTGGATAACAATCAGAGCAATATAGTTAAATATGAATTTAGATATGCAATTTGATTTTCAACTAGAAAAAAAAATTTATAGGAGGCATACACATATGAGGATTACTTATGCTTAATCTTCTCCAAGCCCCACATAGAGACTAAGGGTGTGTTTGGGGCGTCTGCTCTTTTTTCAAGAAGCTGTTGTAAAGCTGCTTCCTAGAGAAACAACTTTTCAGGAGATGCCAGAAAGACTATTGATGAAGAAGTGGGTGTCTGTTTGAAAGATCTGTTGTGTTGTTGTTGTTTCCGATGAGAAAGAGTGTTTAACCCTTATAAATGTAATATATTAAAATAAATACAATTTTTAGAACATTCAAAACTAAATAACTTAAATATATCATACTACTAAAATACTTGACGGTCCAATCCAAAATACGCTAATAAATAAAAAAAAAGATTAACTAATTGAAGCAAACGACTACAATAATGAAGACAACAACATTAATCAAGAAACCTAGAAGGATATTTGTCTTGAAATCCTAATGATTAAGATTTCGAGACAATCTCTTCTCCATCTTCGCATCTCTCCTTGATTGATCACGGTCTAGAGGTATCTCGTCCGTGTCATCAACCCAATGTAAGTAGTCATAGTCTTTAAGAGTCCTGTTTCTGGGGCAAGAATAAGATCTTCTATTGTAGCTGCCTTCTCACCTGAACTGCTCCTGAATACACCTATTGCCACAATAATAAAGTGAAACTTTCGAAACACTTGATGATGTTGAACTCATATTTCCTTTTACTATAATACAATATTGCTCTAATTAAAAAAAATTAAGTTGATACAACATTTGAGGAATTTTAAAAAAATCTAAGCATTCTTAAAATTATGAATTAAAGTTTATCAGTGCACAAAGACGAAGGTACAACGCAGGTTGTTATATATATTTTTAAAAAAATGCATCCAGAAAAAACCTAGAGATAAAATATGAATAATAAATTATAAATAATTAGTTAATGCTACATAAGTAAGGTCGTTGCATTCACCAAAACAATAGTAATCTCCTCTCTCAACTGTAACATCTTCTCAATGTCTTCTCTCTCAGAATTATTGTACTCGTTCGCTCTACATTCCTCTTCTTATACCGAAGTTCAGTCTTGATGTTGGTTAGTTTTCTCAGGCATGTTGGTAGGATCATCATCTAAGATCCTAAAATTAATATCATATTGAGATGAATGCCTCCATATAAAATTATGGAGGCCAGCCGTTGTAATGACTATATTCACATGTTTTTTTTAAAGAATATGTCGGCATATCTCGGAGTATGACCCACTTCTTCTTTCATACACTAAATGCTCGCTCGATAACACTGTGTAATGATAAGTGTCTTTTGTTGAATAGTTTATTTTTCTCTATAATCACTTGACTTCTACGATCAAAGTCAGGGAGGTCATATCTCGTGTTGTGAAATTGCTTCAAAAAATCTCATTGCAGTAAATATCCTGAAGCAACAAGGTAATACTTTCTTGAATAATGATAACATTAGTGGATTAGTTCAAAGGAAAATATAATACTGATGGATTAGTTAAATGCACAAGCCCTGCGGAGGCATCAAGAATTTGTTTATGGGCCGCCATGTTGCAAATTTAAATATTCTATTGTCGTGTATACTCCCTTCCCAATTACTTATCGTGAATGCAAAACAAATATTGAAATCACATATTGTTAATATATTCTATATAACAACTTTAAATCTACCGTTATTAGCTATATTTTTCTCATTCTTCACGCATGCGTCAACATGCATTCCATCAATTGCTTCGATGCAATTCTTATTATAAAAATATGACACAATATAGGCTATTTATAAATTTTCTTTAATTACTGGTTCCAAGTCCGGATGTGAAAAGTGGAGGGTTGCGTTAGGTAGTCAACAACCAGCGTAAAACTTGTCGAACAAATAATGACATGAATCATTTTGATCATTGTGTAAGTTCTAGGGTGTTCTCTGGAAGTGACTGTCGGCACTATTTTTGGTGTGGGGTTTGCCCGTAAGAAGCTGTCGGTCATCGGAATTGAAATCCCGTTGCCCGCTTCGGAAGGACGTTTTAAAAATTTTTATTTTTAAAAAAAGAATGAAGTCAAACTGACCCCATAATTTTCATAGTCTATATGAAAGAGCATTTTACCTCAAATCCTGTATCTATCCCGAAGGATGAACACAAGAATTGAGGGTGAGGCTCGATCAAATAAACTAGAGAAAGTTATGACATCCGTTTGGTCTGCGAAACCAATATATTGGCCGACAAATTCCCCTATTTAATATAAGGAATTAAATAGGGTTTATATTATGCTGGGTTCGGGAAAAGCTTCCTATAAGGGCAAGCCCCTATAGTTAATTACATCTTAGATAACTGAAATTACCTAAGAATACTCTCGATAAAAATCAAGAAAAATTACCTTCAAGGAGTTCAAATGGTAAGGACATCTCAAAGATATTGGACTAAGAAGTGTGAAGGGGGATTGGTTCAAATTTGAAACATTTTATTTTGGAGTCCAAAGGAAGAAACACTAGAGGATATCACGGATTCGAAGGAGAACTTCAGTAACTTCCTAAGCTATCCTATTATTTGGCTTCAATTTGGGAGAAATCATTTAGATGTTTTGTCCTGCAATTTTATTTATTAGGATTTACATTTGTATGAAGCAATCAGCACAAATAACCTTGAAGATGTGAGGATTTAAGTCGTAACAAACGATTACCTCGGAGTCCTAAGACGAGTTTAGGGCTTAGATTGTACAACAAGATTGTACAAATGCCTAAAAGATGTGTTTGAGGATTTATGTTGCACTAGGCGAACGACCTCGAGTTCCTATGGCTTTATTGTTTAAAGCTAAGGAAGGATGTGTTGTTGTAGATACTCTCGCTGTTGAAGACGGCCGGGCTGCCACCATGTAAGCTCCGAGCTCCTCGTTGTAGCAGAGTTTAAGTTTTCTAGATCATTTGATCATAATATCAAATCAGATGACCCTATGGTTAAAGTTCTTTTAAATTTTATTATGGGCATATTAAAGTTGATGAAAGCGACACCGGTCAAGATCCCACGGTTCCGTCGTCCCGACACCACTATTTTCTATTGGAATCACTTAGTCTAAATGAATTTACTAAACTTAACTTAATGAGTTCCATAATTTCATTTAGACCATGGGAAACCTCGTTAGCAACCGTAGGTTACCTCCTCCGAGGGGTTCCCGATCTTCCAATAGAGACATATTAATTTAGTTAAAGTTGTATTTTGTGTGATGTTTGTGATTAAATTTTGAGTTATTTTATATTTTGAAATGTTGTGAGGAATTTTTGTTTGAAATTTTGTTTTTTGTTTTTTTGGTTTTGTTTTGTTTTTTAACATGCAAGTGTATGCAGTAAATAAGCATAAAAAAGAAAAAGCAGTAGAAAAGTACAAGAAAGACTGTAAAACGCTGTAAACTGTAAAAGTGTACCTGGCGAGTCTTCTCGTTCCACCACCTTTGCTCCGAGAGGTGTAGCCTCAATCAGAGATTCTTCACACCTTCGTTATACTCCAAAGAGCTTAGGGATGGAGTCCCTGGCTCTGGTGTAAGGCCTATGTATGATTTCGACCACAACCGATTTTGGGTGTTGGTTGAAAGCTATGGTAAAGGCTCTGTAGAATGGGGATTTGATGGGGCTTTGGCTTCTTTCACTCTTGTGAAGGTGTAGAGCCAATTAATTTGGGGTTTGGTGCTGTGTAGGTTGAGATTAGATTTTGTCCTGGTTTCGGGCAAGAGTTTAAGCTCAAAATTGGCTTTCTGTGATGGAATTGAGAGGGGGAAATGGATTGAGATGTGCTAAGGGTCCCTCAGGGAAGCTCTCAGGGGAGTTTGAAAGGCCTTGGTAAAAAAGTTTTTACCACACACACTATTCATGGCCGTGGGGTGGATTTTATAGAAATTGGCCAATGGGGAGCTTAGCTGACCAATTGAGAGCTTAGCCCCACTGCTTAGGTGTCAAGCAGAGGGGTCCTCAGCTCAATTTGAGCTGAGGTGGCCTCTTGGCATGAATTTGGGTTTTAACCATGTGGGGGCTCACTATTTTGGGCTTTTGGCTTGGGTTAAGGTAGCTAACCAAGGTTAAAGCTTATGATGGGCAGCAAAATGACACCATAGGGTATGGACATGTGTCTTTGATTTAACCTCTTCATTATCTCTTCCAAGGATTAAAATTAAAGTTTTTTACCCTTGAGATAAATATCAAGGTTAACCATGGGTTAATGGCTGGCTTGGAACTCAACCCTAGGGTCTAAGGTGAGTCATGGCAAGGCTCATTTGATCATACCAAACTCAATTGGTTAGGGTTTGGTCATAGTTCCAAAAAGGTGCATATGGCCAAATCTTGTGTTTGGGCTAGGTTAAGCATGCCAATTGGCCCAATTAAATATGGCATTTGGTGTAGGAGATCATGAGGAACAACTTTCATGAAGGGTGAAAGTCATTTTGAGGTCAATTGGTTAATCAATTTGGTAGATTTTTTATTTTTGACCCATTTTAAGCATATTGGGCTAAGTTTGGGTCAAACTTGGGCTATCTTTGGGCTAAGCTCAAATTAATTGTTTTATTTGGTGTAAAACATCATTATGAACAACTTTCATGAAGGATGAGAGTTGTTTTGAAGTTGATTTNATTTATATTCGTACCACTCAATTCCCATTCCCAGGTATTTACATGTCATACACCTAAACTTTAGTTTAGAAGATTTATATAGATTCCACTCAATTGTAAGTATTTACATATCTAACACTTAAATTTAAACTTAACTTCTGCACTTAAATTTATTTTATTCTCTTCTATCATATAATTTTTTATTTTTATTCCTTAATTGCTAGCTTTTATCCTATATTTACAATATTTCTTTGAATCATAAGCATTTCATAATAATAAATCACTCAAAAACCCGCTCAAATTCATATAATTAAGCTTGGCTCAAGCTCAAGTTAAAGTTGGCTTTGTAAACGTACCGCTCAAATACATGAATCTTGAGAAGAAATGGCTTGAGACAAAGAATATAAATTATTCGTGCAAACGATCGGTCAATCTCATAGAGCGACCGGGTGAGCACCACAACTTGTTCGGTATTGTAGAGCCCGGTCCACTGCCTAATTTGGGTGGATTCTGCATCTATGAAATATATATTGGTGTATTAATTGTTTCTTTATTTATTTTTTCCTTTTCCTGGAAAGAATTAGCTGTGCCATCCCTGGCTTGGACCCCTGCCTCTTTAATTGAACCAGAAAAGTCGGTTGCCATTGCCTTATATGAATACAGGAAGAAATTAAACCACAATTAGTGTGAATATTTCCAGGATTCTCCTACATATGTATATGGACTCTTCACGGAAGGAATTAATTAAAGGCATTTATTTTTTCCTTAATGGGCTCCTCTCTTCCTGCTATTAAAACCGGATGTTTGGCTCTCCCTTGAAGATATTCCGGTTGGCGTTGGCTTGCTCTTCATAAAGTTGGATGTTTATTTTATCATAAAATGATTAACATAAAATGACTTATTTTCACATTCAGTCTCCACAAATATTTGTGGAGACTGATGATCATTATAGACGACCGAATGATGTAGGGTTCGTCGAACGAGTTATGTCCGACCGAATGAATTTCAAACAAACAAATTGGACAATTACAAATCTAAAGCAGTGTTCAAGGCAGTTATAGAAGTTTAGCGGCACTATCCTCAGTTATGGGATCTGAATGAATGATATAGTAGTTACAAATGTATGAATGTATTATAATAATATTTCATTTTTTAATATGGGAAAACCTGGAAACTTACAACTCATACATACCTATAAGTAGGAAGGATAAATAATATAAGAGAAATTTACATACATACCACCCAAATCCCATTCTTATCTATTTACATATCTTACTCCTAAACTTTAGTTTCGAAGATTTATATACATTCAACTCAATTATATGTATTTACATAACTAACACTTAAATTTAAATTTTTACACTTCTCCATCTCTTGTATGAAAAAGTTATAGCCCCCGCCTAAGAAAATAAATATTAATAAACATAATAATAAATAGTAAATTACACCCCATATCTCCAAATTTATTTCCTTCACTATGCCTCTCCGCCGTTCCCTCTGCGCCCACATCGCAGCCGCCTCTGCTCGCGCGGATCCATAATCGATCCCAGCTCAGTAAACAATAACAATGATCAAAGCTCCTCCTTTCCTCAAAAAGTCTTCTCCGGCGACACAAACGCCGTTATCTCGCCTGATACCTTCACTTCCCGACGACCTAGCCATCCTCTGCATTGCTCGAGTCCCGCGATCGCATCATCCCTTCCTCGCCGCTGTATCACGTGCCTGGCGCTGCTTACTTCGCTCCCCTCTTCTTTTCTCCGTCCGCCTCGAAGTCGGTGCCTCCCAGCACTTCCTCTTCATCAATTTCCACCCCCCCGATGGCCAATCTCACTGGTATCTCCACGATCGCCTCCGCCGGAATCATTCCCCTCCTCTCATCCCCCTACCCGCTTCGCCCCTTACCCCTACCTGCGGATGCACCGCTGTCGGTCTTGGTCACTCACTCTTCCTACTCGGGGGCTGCTTCCAAGGCATTCCTTCTCCCGTTGTCCAAATATACGATGCACGATTTAATTGCTGGCGCCTCGGCCCCCCTATGTTTGCTTCTCGCGAGTTTGCCGCTGCCGTTGTGATTTCTGGCCGGATCTACGTCTTAGGGGGCTGTCCCCCTATCAATGAATATTGGGCCGAGGAATTCAACCCGGAGAAGGAGCAATGGCGGCGAATCTCAAGCCCGCCAGAGATTCGAGAGAAGCGGATGCACGGGAATGCAGTTATTGGGGTAAAGCTGCTTGCGAAGGCGGATCAGGGCGGCGTGGCATTCGATCCCGCTGTGGCTGCGACAGAGGTAGCATTAACTCAGGAGAAGGCATGGAGTAATTTGCCTGCAACGCTGGATTTGGGGGGGAGGGGTAGGACGGCTGCTGTGGGGGAAGTTATGTACTCGTATAACTACTGGGGGAGTATCAAACGGTATGATTTCACCAAGAATGAATGCAAGAGAGTGGAGGGACTGGATAAGGAGCTACCAGATTTTATACATGCGGCAGGACTGGCCAATTTGGGTGACCTGCTGTGTTTGGTTTGGGATGGCTGGAGGAGGGAAGAGGGAATGGAGGTCTTTTGTGCAGGAGTCAAGGTTACGAAAACAAACGCCGGGGCTTTGCAGGGATCAGTTGAGTGGTGGGAAAAGTTTGTTTTGGAATTGGAAACGGGAACATTGATTCCTCATTGCATCTCGCTGGAGTTCTGAACCTTTTTTTTAATGCTTTTATTTATTGCTTACTCCCTTTATTCATCTAGATTTGTACTTTTCATGCTCTGATCATTTGTTGCTTGGAATTGTACTTATCAATCCAATCACTTTTGTAATTTTCATTTTTTGATCTCTTGTTTCAAGGAATTTTGCAAATGCGCTTTGCCTCGTAATGTATGCATGCTTTTGCTTGTCTGTTAGGGCATGTTAAGTAGAATTGAGTCATGTTAAGTTGCTTTTGTAAGGTTGTCATGTAAATTTAATATGAGACTTATAGAAATATGTGAAATTTTTTTTTGTATGATTTTTTATTTTTTATTGTTGTAGACTCTTGACCACTTTTCCCATGTATAGCTTTGTTGATCTTCATACTTTACCGTAACATTTATAATATGAAAATGAGAAGTTTATAAGATAGTAAGGAGGATCCACATATGATTTTTATTGATTTTGAAAATGCTTGTGATAAGGCTCGAATAGATATCCATTGGAGAGTTCTTGAGAATAAAGGGGTTGATATGATGATGTATATTCAAGTCATTAAGGATATGTATACTAGAGCTGTTACCTGCGTTTAAACAGCAGGAGGATTGATCAAATATTTTATTATTTTTGTTGGATTACCTCAGGGATCAACTTTAAGCTCATATTTGTTTGCTTTAGTTATGAATGCTCTTTCTGGATATTTGTAGGAGGATGTACATTGGTGTATGTAAATCTTATCAATTGTCATTTTTAATATTTCATGAAAAGTCCAATAATCGCATGTGCACACGACATATGATAGATTTGTGCTTGATTATAAAAGCATCTACATTCTACTACGGATGTAATGTTAACACAAAAAAACTCAGCATAATATATCAAAGACTTGAAACTCACACATATTTATACAGCTCAACCCTTTATATATTCGCATGTCACACTCATTTTTTTATCACAATATCATCATATGTGCAAAAAATGACGACTCATTCATTGGTAAATTCTGCAATCTATCTTTTAAATCTTGACAAATAATGCAGCAATGTTGAAGTAAATTGTGCTAACAAGTATTTAAATTGGAAGAGTGGAGCATATTTTAATATAAGACCTATTTAGTACATCCCACTCATTGAGCCATTTATAAGCTTCATCTTTAAAATTTATAACGCCTTTCATGTGCAGAAAAAAATGCAATGGCATCATCACTATTGTGGCCGCCCTAATATTTTTTTATTGTACACGACACTAATATTTGGTGCAACCATACCTAAGTGCTTCTTAAAAGTAATATTTCATAGCAGCCGCCAACCACACCAAGACCTCTATATGAACTTATGTATGGACACCTACAAAGATGAATAGGCTCTAGCAAATCAGGTCGGAGGAACCATTTATATGACTTATTACACAAATGTTGATGAAAATAAATAATTATTTATATCAATGGCATTGATACCAATGATTAGTGATGCATCTTTGTATCTTTTAAATAGATTTGTGTCGTTCATATTACGAGCATGATCATATAATTTTTAGTTAAAAATACATGACTCAATATTTGAAAACATGCAGTGGAAATGTACAAGCGTGTATTCTATAGAAAATTCCATATAAGTAGCAATATATGACCTCCATGAACTGAAAGTACAATCTATACAAGTCCTCACAACCAAACATTATTGTGATATCTTTTTGTTATGCATGTTGTGTTTTCATATAAGAAATCATAATATTAGATATTGCCTTTGTGTCCTGCAATTTCCTTAGGCATTAAATCTAATTGTTGGATAACAATCAGAGCAATATAGTTAAATATGAATTTAGATATGCAATTTGATTTTCAACTAGAAAAAAAAATTTATAGGAGGCATACACATATGAGGATTACTTATGCTTAATCTTCTCCAAGCCCCACATAGAGACTAAGGGTGTGTTTGGGGCGTCTGCTCTTTTTTCAAGAAGCTGTTGTAAAGCTGCTTCCTAGAGAAACAACTTTTCAGGAGATGCCAGAAAGACTATTGATGAAGAAGTGGGTGTCTGTTTGAAAGATCTGTTGTGTTGTTGTTGTTTCCGATGAGAAAGAGTGTTTAACCCTTATAAATGTAATATATTAAAATAAATACAATTTTTAGAACATTCAAAACTAAATAACTTAAATATATCATACTACTAAAATACTTGACGGTCCAATCCAAAATACGCTAATAAATAAAAAAAAAGATTAACTAATTGAAGCAAACGACTACAATAATGAAGACAACAACATTAATCAAGAAACCTAGAAGGATATTTGTCTTGAAATCCTAATGATTAAGTCTTCGAGACAATCTCTTCTCCATCTTCGCATCTCTCCTTGATTGATCACGGTCTAGAGGTATCTCGTCCGTGTCATCAACCCAATGTAAGTAGTCATAGTCTTTAAGAGTCCTGTTTCTGGGGCAAGAATAAGATCTTCTATTGTAGCTGCCTTCTCACCTGAACTGCTCCTGAATACACCTATTGCCACAATAATAAAGTGAAACTTTCGAAAGACTTGATGATGTTGAACTCATATTTCCTTTTACTATAATACAATATTGCTCTAATTAAAAAAAATTAAGTTGATACAACATTTGAGGAATTTTAAAAAAATCTAAGCATTCTTAAAATTAAGAATTAAAGTTTATCAGTGCACAAAGACGAAGGTACAACGCAGGTTGTTATATATATTTTTAAAAAAATGCATCCAGAAAAAACCTAGAGATAAAATATGAATAATAAATTATAAATAATTAGTTAATGCTACATAAGTAAGGTCGTTGCATTCACCAAAACAATAGTAATCTCCTCTCTCAACTGTAACATCTTCTCAATGTCTTCTCTCTCAGAATTATTGTACTCGTTCGCTCTACATTCCTCTTCTTATACCGAAGTTCAGTCTTGATGTTGGTTAGTTTTCTCAGGCATGTTGGTAGGATCATCATCTAAGATCCTAAAATTAATATCATATTGAGATGAATGCCTCCATATAAAATTATGGAGGCCAGCCGTTGTAATGACTATATTCACATGTTTTTTTTAAAGAATATGTCGGCATATCTCGGAGTATGACCCACTTCTTCTTTCATACACTAAATGCTCGCTCGATAACACTGTGTAATGATAAGTGTCTTTTGTTGAATAGTTTATTTTTCTCTATAATCACTTGACTTCTACGATCAAAGTCAGGGAGGTCATATCTCGTGTTGTGAAATTGCTTCAAAAAATCTCATTGCAGTAAATATCCTGAAGCAACAAGGTAATACTTTCTTGAATAATGATAACATTAGTGGACTAGTTCAAAGGAAAATATAATACTGATGGATTAGTTAAATGCACAAGCCCTGCGGAGGCATCAAGAATTTGTTTATGGGCCGCCATGTTGCAAATTTAAATATTCTATTGTCGTGTATACTCCCTTCCCAATTACTTATCGTGAATGCAAAACAAATATTGAAATCACATATTGTTAATATATTCTATATAACAACTTTAAATCTACCGTTATTAGCTATATTTTTCTCATTCTTCACGCATGCGTCAACATGCATTCCATCAATTGCTTCGATGCAATTCTTATTATAAAAATATGACACAATATAGGCTATTTATAAATTTTCTTTAATTACTGGTTCCAAGTCCGGATGTGAAAAGTGGAGGGTTGCGTTAGGTAGTCAACAACCAGCGTAAAACTTGTCGAACAAATAATGACATGAATCATTTTGATCATTGTGTAAGTTCTAGGGTGTTCTCTGGAAGTGACTGTCGGCACTATTTTTGGTGTGGGGTTTGCCCGTAAGAAGCTGTCGGTCATCGGAATTGAAATCCCGTTGCCCGCTTCGGAAGGACGTTTTAAAAATTTTTATTTTTAAAAAAAGAATGAAGTCAAACTGACCCCATAATTTTCATAGTCTATATGAAAGAGCATTTTACCTCAAATCCTGTATCTATCCCGAAGGATGAACACAAGAATTGAGGGTGATGCTCGATCAAATAAACTAGAGAAAGTTATGACAT
>NEWO01000172.1:523034-598075 GCA_003013225.1 Phalaenopsis aphrodite
TCAAATTTGGGTCAAACTTGAGCTAGCTTTGGGCTAAGCTCAAATTTATTGTTGTGTTTGGTCAAAAATGACCTTATAAAGGATTTTCAACAAAAATTGGATGCCAATTTGAGGTCTAAGGCATTCAATTGTTGAGATTTGAGGTGTTAGCCAATATTGGGGCTAATTTGGGGATTTTGTCAAATATGGTCAAATTTACCAAATTGGACCAAGGTGTAGTTGGACAAAATGAAATTGGGAATATTTTTGATTTATTGGGAATTTTTGGAATTTATAGATTTTTAGGCCATGGAGGGGCATTTTGGTAATTTGGCCATTTTTGTCAGTTTTGGCAAATTTTGATGTATTCAAAGTGTTTGGAATGATTTTTGATCAATTTTGGGTATTTTGGCAAAATTTGGGAATTTTGGCCAAATTTGGGTCCCAATGGCAGTTAGGTAATTTGGAGGTGCCTAGGGGCAAAAGACCAAGTTAGGCATTTCACATAGAATTGGATAGATATACATTTTAAATGAACTATGGATCAATGAAATCCTCATTTTGGGTCCTTATGGATTGGTTTTAGCTTGAATATTGTGAGGATATTGTGTACCCTAACTCCAAACCAACACCCAGGGTCAATCCTAAGGCCAAGCAAACTCCTCTTGAATCCTTTCACAATGATCTTACCTACTAAATGCTAGAAGTTAAGATCAATATGTGAAACTTCAAGTTGGGTAAAGAGAAAGGCTTTGAATTTCTAATGGTGGGGGTATCTTTTCTAATTTTCTAAGACTAGTCAATAGGAAAGTCCTATGGCTAGACCTAGGCTACTAAAGAAGTTTTCTAGACCTCAACCAAAAGTGAGGTCAACAGTGACGCACTGTATGACCTGAATACAGTGAAAAGTGTGCAAGGGCCGCTATATCGGCCTCCGGGTGTAGTGTCAAATTAGCAAGAGTTCTCACATTATAGACAGATGCTGGTAAAGAAGTTAGTCCGTAAAACTAATGAAACTAATATTAGGATAGGAAATTGGAATATATGTACTCTCAATGATAAATTAATAAAATTAGTTGATATTATGATTCATAGAAAGATTAATATCTTATGTATTCAAGAAACTAAATGGGTTGGAAAAAAGGCTAATGAGCTTGATAACTTAGGTTTTAAACTTTAGTATTCTGATAAGAGTCGCACTAGAAACGGTGAAGGTGTTATTAAGATAAGAGTTCGAAAGATAATATTGTAAAAATTAATAGAGTTTGAGATAAAATAATAACCCTTAAGATTATCATTGATACTAATATTTTTAATATTATAAGTGCATATGCTCTTCAAGTAGGTTTAGATATAGGGTATAAAGATAAATTTTAGAATGGCTTAGAAGACTTAATACAAATGATACCTATTGAAGAAAAAAATTTTATTAGAGGAGATTTAAATGGACATGTCGGTAGAGTGGTTGAAGATTTCATAAATATTCTTGGTGGCTACGGTTTTGGAGTGACTAATAAAGAAGGTTGAGCTATTTTAGATTTTGCTTTAGCGTGTGATTTTATTATTGTTGTGATATATGTATAAAATAAAATAGAACGATCGACGATGAAGTGAAAAATAGAACGAGAATTTTTGTAAAACCAGAAAACAGAGAACAGCGTAACATATGAATTTACATAGTTCGACAAATTGCCTACATCCATGAAGTTGCAGAAGATTTTATTACTTGAGAAATTTACATCGTCGATCACGTCGAATTTACAAGAAAGAATTTTCTCGGGCTTTCTATCTTCTCCTATTTTTTCTCTCTACTCTCTACTCCAAAAAAGGATCCACAATGAAGAAGAAGGAATTAAAAAAAAAATCCCTTCTTTTTTTCCCAAGAGACACACCTCTTCACACCAAAAGGCAAATCCCTTCATCCAAAAGACATATCTCTTCATTCAAGAGCCTTCCCTAAGTGTCTAGATGCATTGAACCACTTCGAGGGGCTTTTGAATTACTTGAATCCTTCTAGAACGTCCCAAGAATAGTTAATAACCGCAAAAAATTTGTCCAAATCCGTCTTTGACGCCTCTGACGCCTGTTTACTGAAGTTCAGCGCTCCTCTTTGGATTATGGATCTCTAGCGCCTCTTCTCTGTAATCTAGCACCAGTATGCTGAAAATTGATTTTATTTGGAAACTGTACTTCATACTAAAAAATCTCCCACTTGGAGACCGGTACACATGCTACAAAGTCTCCTTCCTCAAATTGATATCCTCCATTAGCGGTGTCACCCTTTTCTTCAATCATGATGTCCTCCTCCTCTACAACTCAAGACCACTCACTGTCTTCAGTCTAGAAGACAAATTGAAGTTGCACACAACTTCAGTTTCTCAAGAGTAACACCCTTAGTCAACATATTAGCAGGGTTCTTACTTCCATAAATTTTCTCAAGCAACAATTGTATGTCATCCAACAATGACTGTATGAAGTGATGCCTGATCAAAATGTGTTTGTTCTGAACTGAAATGTTGGATTCCTAGCAAGAAATATGGCGCTCTGACTATCACTGTAGAGAATGCCCTTATGATTCTTCTTGCTGAATTCTTCTAAGAAGCCATATAGTCATATCATCTCCTTTGCAGCCTCTGACATTTTTATATACTCAGTTTCTGTAGTAGACAACGAAACAGTCTTCTGCAGATTAGAGCCCCATGACACTATTGTTCCACCAATAGTATAAATTTAGCTCATAGTACTTCTTTTGATATCAATGTATCCAGCTAGATCAACATGAATATAGTCTTGTACCTCTGAACTCTTTCCTGAGAAACACAAGCAAGTTTCTCAAGAGGCTCTTAGGTACCTTAAGATCCACTTCACAACTTCCCAATGTTTCTTTCCAGAATTACTTATGTATAAGAAAGACATCCAAAAATCTTAAGGTGAGAAAATTATAACTTTTTCCCACTCCAGACTTCTTCAGGTAATTCACAGTTTAAAGGAACTGATGACTCCCTGTTGATCAAATAAACGACAGTGCTTATCGATTCTACCCAGAAAATAGGTGGTAGTCCGACGTGCAATCTCATGATTTTAGTCCGCTCATTAATGGTCATGTTCATGCGCTCTACAACACTATTTTGTTGTGGTGTCCCTAGAATGATCTTGTATATTCTGATTCCATGAGCTACACAATACTCCTTGAACCCACCATCAATGTACTCACCATGATTATCAGACCTAAGACATTTCAATTTTAAGCATGTTTCTGTCGCAACCATGACCTTCCAAATCTTGAACACACTGAATTCATCAAATTTATGCTTCAATAAATAAACCCATACCTTTCTGCTATGTTTATAAATAAATGTGACGTAATAACGAGAGCCTCCAAGAGATGCCACTGGAGAAGGTCCCCACACATCTGTGTACAAGATCCAGCTTTCCTGCCTTTGACGTCCTGCCACTTTACAAGAAATCGGCCTTTCTCTGTTTCCCCATACCACAACTCTCACACATGTTGAAATCGATTGACTTCACTTCTGCTAGCTTACCTCTGGACTGAAGTTCTTTCATACCTCTCTGACTCATGTGGCCAAGTTTGCAATGCCACAACTCTGTTGTGCTCTCTGCAACAGTAGTATCAACATTGTTAATTAAATCAGTAGTCATATATAACAAACTACAACAAGTAAATAACACATATCTCTAATTTCTCCCCAGGCAAACTCCTTGAAGTTTCTCCGAATCTCTTCCTTTCTTTACAGCACACAGAATCCTTCTTCGAAGCCATAAGGAGGAAGAAATCTTTCACTTTCCCTCCACTCTTACAATCTCTCGAAGAATTCCTCACAATTAGACTCTCTACACTCTCCCAACACTTCACACACCCTCTATTTTCGACCAAAAGCTTCTTTTAAAGTTGTGGATGAGTTTTCTCAAGAGTTGCTTAAGCATCCCTCCAAAATTCGTCCTCATCCAATGCATTGTTGGACATAATCGCTGTTATCGCCGTCGACGACCTCGAGGGCACCGTCGGCGGGCTTTCTAAATCATTAAATCTGGAGTCTCGGGAAATTCTCGCCATCGACGCCGTTGGGCTCGCCGTCGACGCCCTAGTTCAAATCTTCACATTTTGGTCATTTTCGCTCCAAATTTGCTCTTTTTTGCATTTTTTTGCTCCAATAACCCTAATTCATCATTCCTACAACAAAACATCAAAAATATCTTTCTTTAAAGTGCAATATTAATAAAAAACAATATAATATAAGTATGAAAATCTTAAAATATTTTCCTTTAGTCAGTATACTCATTTTTTGGTGATATTGCTCTTTAATGGAATGTATTTTTATATTTTCTTGCAGGTTATTAAATTTTAGGACTTAAAGTAAAAAAGGATGCAAAAATGATGAAATTTAGAGCAAAAATGAAGAAATTAAAATTTGTTCAGCGCCGATGACGTCGTTTGACAGAGAGCATTGAATTTAATTACGGGGCACTGACGCCGACGGCGCCAATGTCGGTTCATCCCCGATTTCTAGAAGATTTGACGAATCTGTATGCATTTTGAAGAGTTTTTGGAGGCACCTATTGGAGAACCGACTCTAGGCTTTATTTGGGGCCGAAATTGATCAAAAAAGTGATTCTTCCTGTCATTTCATCCCCTCCATTCAATCTTCTACACATCACACATTCTTCCATTTTTCATTCCACGACCATTTAAAGTCCGTTATTCTTATAATTTAGAGTTTTGTGATGAGATTAAGTGTGAACTCTTCTCTAAGAGTGTTGGAGAAGGAAAAAAGTGAGAGATTTCTTCTTCTTTCATTTTCTAGAAGATGCTACAAAGGATTTGCTTTGAGAAAGAGTTTCAGATAAGTGTTGTTTGTTTATTAGTGTTGTATGAACATTCTTTTATATATAAAATTTATATTTTGTTGTATCTTTCTCATGAAGTCTGAGTAGTTTACTTTATCTTTCTCCCTACTCTGAGATATGGTGAAATGAAGAGATAATATGGATGTGTTGTGATGATTTTTCAACTCCGAACTTATTTTACTTTTCGATCTAGCCAATTGAATTGTTAAAATATGTTGTGAAACATATGATCCGGGAAATGAAGTATGAGCTCTACAACAGAGTGAGGATCACATTTAATTTCATGAAGGAGAACTTTGTTCATGAAATTAAGTGTAAATAAATAGGAAAATATACTTTGTTGGGTGTAAAATTCGAGAACCTTTAGGGTGACAGACTAAAATCCCCAATTCAGTCTTACTGTTTAAAAACTAAAGCGAGAGTAAGCCTTCAGGTTAAGAGAAGTGGGAGCTCTAGAGTGGGAGCTAGTATCCTCATAGCCTAGCCACAGATTTAGGGACTAAACCTGGGATTAACCAATGATTTTCTATACTATTGTATCAGGGTAGAGAACTAAAACTGATCATATTTGGCACAATACATAATTGAACCATTTACCTCATCTCATTTTACCAAAATCTCATTGTAGTGAGAAAGATGCTTTTTCACATAAGAAATCTTCATCACATAAATATAGTTCAATAGTTTAATAGATTAATAGTTATTGTTTAAACTTTACATTTCAGTATTGTTATTAGTTAAATAATTTAGTTCTGATAACATCTCAACATTCAAAATTAGTGACAGTAATTTTGTTTTGACTTTCTGTGAATTTCTTAGTAAATTTATGATTTCAAATTTAAACCTTCCCGTAGGATAGATATTTGGGGCTTAAATAGTCCATTATTACTTGATAATGATACATATACTTGCGTAGAATCCCAACATTAATTGCTTATATTTCTTATTCATAAAATATCGCAGCAACCTTTTCGCACCGTTACATAGCGGAGTCAACTATATAATTTTTACACAACTATATTCTCGGAATCACTTATTAGACTCTTTAATATTATTTTAAAAACTAAAAAGATGTCTGAAGAGTGGAGGAAGATTATTTTGTTCCCCATTTTTTAGCATAAAGGGATGCACAAGAGTGTTCCAATTATAGAGGAATTAAGTTGATGTGACATACTTTCAAATTATGAGAGAAGATAATTGAACATAGATTATGACATATTACAAAGATTTCTCATAATCAATTTGGATTTATGTCGGGCAGCTCTACAATGGAAGCTATTCATTTATTGAGAGGTTTGATGGAGAAGATCAGACATAATAAGGAGGATCTACATTTGATTTTTATTGATTTAGAAAAAGGTTATGATAAGATTCCAAGAGATATCTTTTGGAGAGTTCTTGAGTAGAAAGGTGTTGATATGACTTATATTCAATTCATCAAAGATATGTATGCTAGAGCTATGACTTGTGTTTGAATTGAAGGAGGATTGACCAAATATTTTCCTATTTCTGTTGGATTGCATCAAGGATCGGCTTTAAGCCCGTATCCTTTTTCTTTAATTATGATAGTCTTACTGGACATTTACAGGAGGATGTACCTTGGTGTATGCTTTTTGCTGATGATATCCTTCTCATGGGTAAGAAGAGAGAGAAAATCTATGAAAAACTTGACTTATGCAGGTCTACATTGGAGTCTAAAGGCCTTCATTTGAGTAGAACTAAAACTGAATACATGGAATGTAATTTTAGTAGTAGTAGTTCTTGTGACAAGAGTGAAACTTCGGGTGATCAAATTATTGAATGGTGTGAATGATTTAAATTTCTCGGGTCTATTGTTAAAAGTGATGGCGATATAGATGGGGATGTTAATAGTAGAATTCAAGTTGGTTGGTTGAAGTGGAGGAATGCTTCAGGCCTTTGTGTGATAGAAAAGTACCGCTTAGACTGAACGGAAATCTTATAAGAGGGTGGTGAGACCTGTACTGCTCAATGGAGCTGAATGTTGGCCATTTAAAGAGAAGCATTACACTAAGTTAAGTGTTGCTAAGATGAGAATGGTTAGGTGGATGAGTGGCTTTACACTTAGAGACAAAACACGAAATGATTATTTCCGTGATAGGGTTGGTGTAGTCCCAGTGATGGACAAAATTGGAGAAAGTCGTCTTAGATGGTTTGGTCTTATTAAACATTGACCATCTGATGATCTGATTAGGAAAGTAAATGTTTTAGATTCGACTTATGTTAATAAAGGCTGAGGTAGACCTAGGAAGACTTGGGCTTATTTTATAAAAAAATGATCTTAATTTATTAGAACTAAATGAAAATACGATACTAAATCAGATGCCATTGAGAAAAATGATTCATGTAGCCGACCCCACGTGGTGGGATTAAGGCTTTGTTGTTGTTGGTGTTGTTATTGAAGTACAAATAGAGAGTGAGATCAATTTCCTGAAAAACAACATGTACCTCGAATCGCTACGAATTTCCTGAGGCGTTTCAGAAAAAGGTGGGTCCAGTGGTTTGACAATGTTCATAGTCATTTTAACAAAAGTGTCAACCCCAGCGTGGAAATACTTGCTTCTCGTCTTTGTAGAGTGTTGGATCAAACAAACAGTGTCGGTAATGACATATCTTACAAATATGTCTCGGGTAGTACTCATGAATCTTGACAACATTTGTCATTATTCGACATGCATGGAGAGCAATGCGGGCACTTGAAGTAATACTAGTGCAGTTTTTCACCAACAGTGATTTAAGGCCGAGCATGAAGCCGCGTCATCAAATTTGGGATAGGTTCAAGTTCTGGAGATGGTTTCCCGATTGGTAGTGGCAAGACACGCCGAAAGTTAATCACAAATCATCCCAGCAGCGAGTCTCATTGGATAGCCCGCACATGCTGCGACAAGATCCTCCCATAACCTTGCAAGCTTTGGAGACCCGATCGAGGCAAAGAATCAATCGGGCAGGTGACACGCGAGCTCTGTAAGACTCAAGCTGACAAAAAGTGAGTGATTTAAAATAATGATATTTTTGATGTGATACATAATATTAGAGTGATTTAAATATAAATAGATATCTTTATATACATACCACTCAATTCCCATTCCCAGGTATTTACATGTCATACACCTAAACTTTAGTTTAGAAGATTTATATACATTCCACTCAATTGTAAGCATTTACATATCTAACACTTAAATTTAAACTTAACTTCTGCACTTAAATTTATTTTATTCTCTTCTATCATATATTTTTTTATTTGTATTCCTTAATTGCTAGCTTTTATCCTATATTTACAATATTTCTTTGAATCATAAGCATTTCATAATAATAAATCACTCAAAACCCGCTCAATTTCATATAATTAAGCTTGGCTCAAGCTCAAGTCAAAGTTGGCTCAAGCTTGGCTTCGTTCTTTTATACCAACTTAACGGTATCTTATTCTAATGGTGAAAATAACGACTGCTCGACTCATTAGGTTATGAATTAGCTCATTTAGAAGGTATTAATAAAAAACACACAAAATATATCAAAATTTAAAAATTTTAAATATAATTAATAATAATTTCATGCATAGGTTTATGCGACCAAGCGCAAGGGACACCGTCGTAGAGCGTACGTCCAAGTGTCGTTCCTCATAAATTTAGAGATTGCAAAATTAAAATCTATTAAAAAAAAATGCAAAATTTAGGATGATTTACATACATACAACTCAATTTTTTTATATTTACATATACGACCTTTAAACTTCAATTTTAACATATACGCCCCATTTTTATGTGTGAAAATGTATATTTCACTTTTTAAAAAAGAATTTTTATTATGATATGAAATATGTGGATGATATAAATATAAAGAAAAGAATTTAGGTGATTTAATTAGAATATCCGAACTCCAATATCCTCCTAAAATTAGATAAATACAATCATTTCTCCATTCATGCATGAGTCATCAAACAAGAACATTCATAATTAAAAACTTCAGTTACATGTATCTCAAGCATAAACTGTCAATCAAAACAATATTTTAATGAAAAATTTTGCATAAATATCATTCAATTCTCGTGTATTTATACATGTAAGACCTAAACTTCAATTTTTACATAGTTACCATCTTACATATATGTACATCACGTATGTGCCTACACGAATCTCGAGGATAAATAACTTGAGACAAAGAATATAAACTGTTCGCGCAAACGATTGGTCAATCTCATAGGACGACCGGGTGAGCACCACAACTTGTTTGATATTGTAGAGCCCGATCCACTGCCTAAATTAGCTGTGCCTTCCCTGGCTTGGACCCCCGCCTCTTTAATTGAACCAGAAAAGTCAGTTGCCTTGCCTTCTATGAATACAGGAAGAAATTAATTCACAATTAATGTGGATATTTCCAGGATTCTCCTACATATACGGACTCTTCACGGAAGGAATTAATTAAAGGCATGAATATCTGCTTTTCCTTTTTCCTTAATGGGCCAAAAAGGAGGCCTTGATTTGCTCCTCTCTTCCTTCCTGCTATTAAAACCGCATGTTGGACTCTCACTTGAAGATATTCCGGTTGGCGTTGGCTTTATGTTAAAATACACATGGACTGGATTGTGGTGATTTGCTTCTTGCCCGATGAAATAATCTTAACATAGGATGATTTATTTTCACTTCAGTCTCCACAAATTGGGAGACCGCGATCAATGTAGACAACCGAATGACAAATACAAATATAAAGCAGTGTTCAAGGCAGTTATAGAAGTTTAGTGACACTATCCTCAGTTAGAGGATCTGAATAAATGATATATTAGTTACAAATGTATGAATGTGCTATAATAATGTTTCATTTTTAATATGGGAAAACCAAAAAACTTACAAATCATACCTATAAGTAGAAGAATAAATAATATAAGAGAAATTTACATACATACCACCCAAATCCCATTCTTATGTATTTACATATCTTAGTACTAAACTTTATTTTAGAAGATTTTATACATTCCACTCAATTATATGTATTTACATAACTAACACTTAAATTTTTACACTTCTCCATGTCTGGTATGAAAAAGTTAAAAACCCCGCCTAAGAAAATAAAAATTAATAAACATAAAAATAAATAGTAAATTACACCCCATGTCTCCAAATTTCTCTTTCACGATGCCTCTGCGCCCTTCGCTCTGCGCCCACATCGCAGCCGCCTCTGCTCGCGCGGTTCCATAATCGATCCCAGCTCCAGTAAACAATAACAATGATCAAAGCTCCTCCTTTTCTCACAAAGTCTTCTCCGGCGACACAAAAGCCGTTATCTCGCCTGATACCTTCACTTCCCGACGACCTAGCCATCCTCTGCATCGCTCGAGTCCCGCGATCGCATCATCCCGTCCTCGCCGCTGTATCACGTGCCTGGCGCTTCTTACTTCGCTCCCCTCTTCTTTTCTCCGTCCGCCTCGACGTCGGTGCCTCCCAGCACTTCCTCTTCATCGATATCCGCAGCCCCGATGGCCAATCTCACTGGTATATCCACGATCACCTCCGCCGGAATCATTCCCCTCCTCTCATCCCCCTACCCGCTTCGCCCCTTACCCCTACCTTCGGATGCACCGCTGTCGGTCTTGGTCACTCACTCTTCCTACTCGGGGGCTCCTTCCAAGGCATTCCTTCTCCCGTTGTCCAAATATACGACGCACGATTTAATTGCTGGCGCCTCGGCCCCCCTATGTTTGCTTCCCGCGAGTTAGCCGCTGCCGGTGTGATTTCTGGCCGGATCTACGTCTTAGGGGGCTGTCTCCCCATCAATGAATATTGGGCCGAGGAATTCAACCCGGAGAAGGAGCAATGGCGGCGAATCTCAAGCCCGCCAGAGATTCGAGAGAAGTGGATGCACGGGAATGTAGTTATTGCGGGAAAGCTGCTTGCGATGGCGGTTCAGGGCGGCGTGGCATTCGATCCCGCTGTGGCTGCGACGGAGGTAGCTTTAACGCAGGAGAAGGCATGGAGTAATTTGCCTAGAACGCTGGATTTGGGTTGGAGGGGTAGGGCGGCTGCTGTGGGGGAAGTTCTGTACTTGCATAATTACTGGGGGAATATCAAAGGGTATGATTTCACCAAGAATGAGTGCAAGAGAGTGGAGGGACTGGATAAGGAGCGACCAGATTTTGTACATTTGGCAGCACTGGCCAATTCGGGTGACCTGCTGTGTTTGGTTTGGGAAGGGAGGAGGGAAGAGGGGATGGTGGTCAGTTGTGCAGGAGTCAAGGTTACGAAAACAGACGCCGGGGGTTTGCAGGGATCAGCTGAGTGGTCGGAAATGTTTGTTTTGGAATTTGAAATGGGAACATTGATTGCACAATGCATCTCGCTGGAGTTCTGAACCTGAAAAATGGTTGACTGGTGTGTATGGGCCTTCTTTCGAATGCTTTTATTTATTGCTTACTCCCTTTACTCATCTAGATTTGTAGTTTTCATGCTCTGATCTTTTGTTGCTTGGAATTGTATTTATCAATCCAATCACTTTTTGTAATTTTCATTTTTTGATCTCTTGTTTCAGGGAATTTTGCAAGTGCGCTTTGCCTCGTAATGCATGCATGCTTTTGCTTGTGTGTTAGGGCAAAATGCCGTTAAATAGGATGAGTTCGCTATTTTTAAATTGATTTTAATTATTGTCGGAAGGGTTGGGGGCGGATGTTGGGGCATTTGCTGGGGGATTTTATTAAGTAGAATTGAGTCATGTTAAGTTGGTTTTGTAAGGTTGTCCTGTAAATTTAATATGAGACTTATAGAAATATGTGAAATTTTTTTTTGTATGATTTTGTATTTTTTATGGTTGTAGACTCTTGACCTCTTTTCCCATGTATGGCTTTGTTGATCTTCATAGTTTACTGTAACATTTATAATATGAAAATGAAAAGTTTATTGATAGTAAGGAGGATCCACACATGATTTTTATTGATTTTGAAAATGTTTGTGATAAGGCTCGAATAGATATCCGTTGGAGAGTTCTTGAGAATAAAGGGGTTGATATGATGTATATTCAAGTCATTAAAGATACGTATACTAGAGTTGTTACCTGTGTTTTAACCGGAGGAGAATTGACCAAATATTTTATTATTTCTGTTGGATTACACGAGGGATCAACTTTAAACTCATATTTTTTTTTGCTTTAGTTATGAATGCTCTTTCTGGATATTTGTAGGAGGATGTACATTGGTGTATGTAAATCTTATCATGTCATTTTTAAATATATTTTATGATTTATTAGGTTATCCGGTTGAACACTTGTTCAACATTTAAATCTTGAACCTCTTCTACTACCAGTTTAATGTTCGCTCCGATTTTTGGAACCTCGCTATTTCATTTGCTAAATTCCTTAGGGCTTATATTAGCTTCGGTGGTTACTAGAAACAGTGTAATTAAGCCTCATATGTTTATTGTAAACTTTATTATAAAGTACTTTGAAATAAAAGACAGCGTGGTACAAATATTTCATGAAAAGTCCAATAGTCGCATGTGCACACGACATATGATAGATTTGTGGTTGATTATAAAAACATTTACATTCTACTATGGATGTAATGTTAACACAAAAAACTCAGCATAATATATCAAAGGCTTGAAACTCACACATATTTATACAGTTCAACCCTTCATATAATTTGTCCAATTCAAAGTATCAATTCAAAGTATATGTGATTGTATCAATTCATTCTACTATGGATTATTTGTGATTGTATCAATTCAAAGTATATTATTTTACATCATGTGAATACTCAAAATCAAATAGAATATAATTTATCCAAATCTCTTGCCAAAAATTGCTCTCGAACACTGCAAAGCAAATTAACGATTTAAAAAATTTCTTAATTTGAGGGGCGTTGATAGCTACAGTACTTATGAAACCATTGGTCTGCTGCCAATGCAATTATGAAATCATTTAATCCACTACTTCCTAATTTAATCATGGCCATCCAGCTGTCCTGGTTTGATAGCAACCTCTGCCATTCTGTTATATCTTATAGTTAGTTTATATTAGTTAGAACAACACATGTATTCTAATGCGGTGAAGATGAACGATGGTTTTTCCTTCTAACAATTCCAATTCATCTGTAGTTTGTTCTACTTGTGTTCTAGAGTACTAACTTGCCGGAGAAGATGATAGCTGATGAAACATGTACCCTCATCCCTGTTTTACTATTGTGCCTTCTATATTATCAGTTACCTTTATTGGGATTGCTTCTGGTCTTTAGTTTGTGTGGAAACATGGGTTGCTTTGTTTACATATTCTTGTTTAGTTTTGGGTTCATTTAGCCTTTTGATGCTGCTCCTAGCTTTGGGAGACGATTTTGGAAGTGTTTTTTTTTTGTGCTCTTTATTTGGGTCTTTTTATTGTGATGCATGACACTGCTTAGTTGTCTTTCTCAATCATTTGCGAAGGATTGCCAGTGTGTTATAAAAGTGTTAAAAATTGGCTCTACACATCAATTTGACTCAAACCCAACTCAAAACAATTTGGACTCGTGTTGACGAGTAATTTTTTGGTCTGATTCGGATCCAAAATCCTAAAACATTTAAGTTTTGGGTCAGGTTTGAGTTTGAGTTGACACACCAACCTAATTGACACGAATTTGACCCACCAATTTGATCATGACTCGAACTTGACTTGCAATTAACCTGAATTTGACCCAAATAATTATTATGTATATATTAAATGGTTATGCAGTTCAGTCCAGGGTTAGTCAGGTTAAAAATTAGTCGTATTCGGGTTAGACTTTCAGACCCATTTAAAATTCAGGTAGGGCACAGGTCAAGTAGTTTCGGGCAGGACAGTTTCGGCTCACACTTGTTAACTCGATTCGACACCGTTATTGTGCTAAATCTAGTTGCACAGTATTTTTGTCCCTTTGAGTTCTTTAACCTTGGTCAATCGTAAAAATATCATGCAAGGACGAGTTGGGTGTAGATTAGGTGCGGTTTGGTGGCATTGGGAGTGATATTCGCCTCAATTACATCCCAATACCACCGATACACACATGTAAATACCACACCTAATATTCGTTCCAGTTAATCATACCACCAATACTATAACATTTGCGCCAATTTACTTGTTACTGAAATTAAAAAAAAGGCTTTACTTTATGTTTTTGTTATAACAGAAACCATGACATCTGAAACTAACACAGAGAACACTTATTTGAGCGGATTAAACTAAAGTAAACTCACTTCCAGGAGGATGACGAACCTCTTCCTTATTCCACAATCTCAACAACCTTGAATTCCTTGTCAATGGATTCCTTCACAGCATCAAGCACAACCTGCGTCTTCCTGCTAACCACCGGCCATTTCTTCTCAGGCTTAGCTCCCTTATCTCTGATTTCTCCAGCCAATCTAGAGAACTCCTCCACCATCCGAGCATCCTGCGGAAGCTCGGTCGGCACAACCTTCGTACTGGGTAACGCCGTCCATCCCCTCACAAGCTCTTTGAACCCAGATTCTGATACAGAGGTGAAAGGCGCCGAGTTCTCCTCAAAAGGAATCACGAAGTCGCTGAGAGATAAAGTTCCTTTGGATCCAACTAACATAACTTCAAATGTGAGGTGAGCGAGGAAGGAGCAGTGAAAAGTTGCAACAGTTCCGTCTTCCCAGTGCAGAGAAGCTCCGCATGAGAGGATTACTCCAGCTTCGTTCTTGACGGGGTTGGGAAATGCTGCGGCGGTTTTGGGTAAGTTGTAATTGGAAGCCCATAAAATGGCGCGGATGCAGTACCAGCCGAGGTCGCCGAGAGCTCCGAGTGCATCCAGGTCAGGCTTTGCACGTATGTTGTCATGGAAGAAATTGCCCTCCGCATAGACGCTTGCAATGCTGCTCACCTGCATAAATTTGATTATTAGATTGCGGAAAATCGAGAAAAACTGAACGGTTTACNATTAGTCGTATTCGGGTTAGACTTTCAGACCCATTTAAAATTCAGGTAGGGCACAGGTCAAGTAGTTTCGGGCAGGACAGTTTCGGCTCACACTTATTAATTAAGGTCTTTGCATTCACGAAAACACCAGTAATCTCCTCTCTCAAATGTAACATCTCCTCGATGTCATCTCCCTCAAAAGTGTTGTACTTGTTCACTGTACATTCCTCTTCTTGCACTGAAGGTCTAGCTATGTTAGTTAGTTTCCTCAAGCATGTTGGTAGGATCATCATTTAAGATCCTGAAATTAATATCATGTTGAGATGGATGCCTCCATATAAAATTATGGAGGACAGTCGTTGTAAAGACTATCTTCAATTGTTTTTTTTTAAAGAATATATAGGCATATCTCGGAGCATGACTCACTTCTTCTTTCATACACCAAATGCTTACCTGATAACACTACGTAATAATAAGTGTCTTTTGTTGAAGAGTTTATTTCTCTCTCTAATCACTTGGTTGCTACGATCAAAGTCAGGGAGGTGATATCTCGTGTTGGGAAATGGTTTCAAAAAATCTCATTGCAATGAATATCATGAATCCATGAGGTAATACTTTCTTGAATAATGATAACATTAGTGGATTAGTTCAAATGAAAATATAATACCGATGGATTAGTTAAATGCACCAACCCCGTGGAGGCTTCGAAAATTTGTATTCGGGCCGTCATGTTGCAAATTTAAATATTATACTGTCGTGTATACTCCCTTCCTAATCATTTATCGCGAATGTAAAATAAATGTTGAAATCACATACTGCTAATATATTCTATGCAGCAGCTCCACATCTACTGCTAGAAGCTATATTTTCATCATTCTACACGCGTCGTCAACATGCATTCCATCAATTGTTGAATGACCTATTTTGTGGAAGAGGAAAAAAAACAAGTATCATTGTTAGCCGACTCAGCAAGGGCAGCGATAGAGGCAAATTTCTCAATGCTTCCTGAAATTGGATGAACTTAGCATATTCATCTGCAGAGATCGAAAAAGTCCAACTCTGAGAGGCGTTATTAGTAGTGAATGTGCGAGATTGTTGTGATCTAGAACACTTATAGCTCTTTTTAAGCAACTTCTTACACTTTATTATCGTATGACTAAGTTCATGACAGTAGTAGCAAACTACTCTCAACCCTAGATTATTAGAAGTTAGAGTTCCACTTCTCTCATTGACCTGAGACTGAGATTTTAGTCATGTATGTTTTTCTGACTAGCAAGAAAACTAAGTTGTTGCACATATGAGACTTAAGAACTCAAAATAGTGCACAAACACTTGAATGGAGGCTTCCCTCAGAGTGGTAACTCTAATGTCAGGTATGATATGTGATTTGACATCTTCATACTAAGAATTGAGGCCAGCTAGAAAGTCTCTTTGGATCTGATGAATACAAACATTGGTACTGAAGGGCAATAGTACATTCAATTCTTCACATACACACATTTAAAGTGCATGTGATGTGTTAAGTGACTAATCCTTTTGTTCAGCTCGATAAAACTCCTTTAATACATCAAAGATTCAAGAAATATTTTCTCCCAAAAAGCACAAACGTCAATCCTTCATCACATCTTTAACATAGTCGCAATGAGTAATATAATCAAATTGATCAGGTTCGATATAGTTGTATATTTGTATCAAAAGTTGGGCATCCACTCTCATCCACTCAAAATAATTTAACTCAGTCTCAGCTAGAGGATTATCAATGTGGTGACTTTCTTAAGATATACTTCTTAAATTGAGTTTCACAATTTTATTCTAGTAAAAATTATTGATGTCATTTAACTTTTCATCTATAATGATGAAACTAAATTTGTCACAAGATGTTTTTGTTCACCTCCTGCAATAATAGATGTCATTTAGTGCTTAAGGACGAGCCGAAGGAGTGACCAAAGCACTAGGGGAAAAATAACTTGATGACCAACAATTAAATGATCGCTGAATAAAGAAAAAAAAGAATCTGGCGTGGCCAAAGAAGCCTAACTAAGCAGCCGAACACAACAACCAAAGAAATTGACCCAAGCAGATGAAGCAAACCAAGCGACCAAAGCAAACCAAAGCTTTATCGATGCCCCAACCTCGTTGATGCAGATAGGGCGGATGAAGCAGATGCATACGATGTTAGACGGAGGGCACAAATGATGCAAGATGAAGACAAAGCAAATGCAGACAATGTGAATGAAGCCGAATTTGTTCTCAACACTTAGCAATATTAACATCTCTAGAGATCCAGACAACCCCAACGAAACAGAAGACAGACAATTTCCAGATGGTAACGTTGAAGATGAACGACACAGACGGGAACGATTCAACTAGACTCTAATATCATGTGAAGGGAAACATCACTCTTTCTCTTATTCTATTAATCGAAAAACATATGTTACATATTTTATATACTCCCACGTTTATAGATTAGGAATATCTCTAATTTAAAAACATTGATGTAATTAGATCTCCTTTATGTTGTCCAATATTAAGCTTCCTAATATACACGCTTCCTAATATACAAGCTTTGGATTTATTGCTTTCCATAACATAAATCATTGGTTTGCTACAAATCCTTTTCCACTACTTCTTGATTTAATCCTAGCCATTCAGCTGTCCTGGTTTGATAACAACATCTTCCATTCTTTTACGCCTTATAACTAGTTTATATTAGAATAATACATGTATCCTAATGTAGTGAGGATGATTGAAGGTTTTTCCTTCTAATAATTCTTATTCATTTGTAGCTCGTTATGCTTGTGTTCTGGAGTACTAACTTGTAGGAGAAGGTTATAGCTGATTGTTATTTTGACCCTCAATTAATGAACTAAGGTAAAAGGACAATTTTGTAATGTGGCACCGCCACCTACCACATCTCACCTACCGCTTACCTACCGGCCACCTACCACCCACCTACCTCCCACCTACCTCCCACCTATCACTCTCTTGCTTCTATAAATAGAGAGGGTGTGAGGCCTAGGAGAGCAAAGGGAGAAGAGATCTTAAGCTACCACAAAGGAGGAGAGAATAGCTAGAGAGTTAGAGAGGAGGAGAGCATCTTGTGGCCTTGTATCAAGGTGTCGCNCGTTTACACCCCTACTCACCAGCTTCAACTGACCAAATCGATCAGAACTTCTGATAAATTCCTCCATTTCAGCAGTACGAGGATGGTGAACCCACATGGTGCCATCCATGAACTGCACGCCATTACTCTCACAGGCTTCGAGGATCCGGTCAAGATCCGCGACGCAAAGCGCCGTCGGCTTCTCGAGCAAGATGTGTTTCCCCTTCCTAGCGGCGGCCACCGCCCACTTGAGGTGGATGCTCGTCGGCAACGGTAAGTACACGGCATCGACCTCTACATCATCCAGCAGGGATTCATAGCTGCCGTGGGGCCTCGTGGTCGCGGGCAGGCCGTTGTCGGCGATGAATCGCCGAGCTTTCTCTTCCGATCTGCTTCCGACGGCGACGATGGTGGCGTTTGGAGAGAGGTTGATGGCGCGGGATAGCTTGCGAGCTATGTCTGCGCAGCCCATGATGCCAAATCGGATCGGCTGAGCCATTTCCGCTCACTCTGTGTTCTCAAAGGCGAGATTTTTTTTTTTCTAGTGGTGGAGGTATGAGACCGCTATGCTTTATTTGTAGGGTTCGCGATTTGCGAATCATTTATTTTAGTTGAATTATTTATTTATATTTATTTTATCTCCTTTGCTTCAATGTTTAAAAAAGGATATTGGGTTAAGGGGTGATAATTAGAATGAATTTAAAAAATTTTGATTTATTTAAAGATAAGTATAATATATTAAAAAATTACACGCATGCAGCACAATTCCTATTTATTTTCATATATAACACTTAAAAAGAAGTTTCATATTTATATTTATATCAATTTTCTGGCATGTTAATGCATGACAATGTATTTCATGTTGTATAACTTTCGAGAGCGGTTGCACTTGAGGAACTTCGGTACATAATCTTTAAAGTCTGTCATTGCGTGGATGACAAATTACTTCGTAGAATGCTCTGTTCTCTGTCACATTGGTCGTTACTTTGTACAATATTTAGTTACTCCATGATAATGTCATTATTCAGTATGATGTTTCGTTATAAGAAGCAAGGGGAGTTTGATAGATATTGATGAAGGGCGGAGAGAGGTGGTCGACAGTGATCAATGGTGGCATGAGTAGGAAGTGTTAGTTGGATCTTCAGTGGAGAACACTAACTTCAAGTTTCTTCTCCAATTTTTCTCCAAGTTCAGATAATGGTTCCCTTTCACTAAGGGGTATGATTATATTTATAGAGTCTAGAAAAAACCTCGAGGCAAATAAGGAAAGAATACAGAACACTCCGTCGGACGGTGTAAATAGATCTCATTTATCAAATGATGTTTTGCATACATTTGAGTGCGTTAACAATGTCATAATTGAGTGATCTTAGACTCGTTGGATTTGTCTCATCAAAACACTTGATTTGAATATTAGTTTGTCAAATTTAAAATCCATTTGACCCTCTAATTGGATACTAGAAGCTTTTAAAAGTGATTTAACAGTATGATATGGGCTTAATTTGATTAAAATTTGACCAACTTTGGTGTCATAATGTTCATCTTGTCAAGCTGTTCAATTTTTTTGTAAGTTTGTTGAAATTGGAGTTATGGATGATTTTTAATTGAAATTTAAACATTCCTTGCTTAAAAAATTGATTAAAGATGCCTGTTATGTCTTCAGATTCCTACAAAATCTCAAGATTTATGCCGAATAATGAAACTTTATTGTTGGCATTCAAATAGATATGATCTTAAAAATTTGAAAAAAAAAAAATTTATGTCAATAGCAAGATAAACTTTACATGCATATTTTTCTATATAAATCAAAATTATTATTTTGAATAGATAAATGTTGTGGAACGAAAGAAAACTTAATGGTGCATCAATATATTCAAACATTAAAACTGTATAGCTTTAGTTAAAGACAAACTTCGCACCTAGATAACTCCAGAAGAAATGGAATCCATTGCGGTAAAACTGGTTTAGTCAAGCTTTGCAACTATGAAAGTATAGAAATCATAAGCATGGATAGGCACAACTTCACTGTCAACTTACTATGCGTCTTTTCTATAAAATAAAAATTCCAAACCTTAAGCCTGAAATTTTTACTTCATATACATGCATGCATCCAAACTTGTATATATATTATTAGTTACACCACGTACTCGTATCAATTGATCTGACATCTGCTTGTCAGTTGTAAGTCTCATCTGATCTGGGGTTCGATTATCCTCCAGTGTAAGATGCAGTACTCGAATTATTGGAGCATGAGCGATGACCGAGGCTCGTATCGAAGCCTCCAACCATTCATATATATATATATATATATATATATATATATATATATATATATAATTAGTTGTAGCTATTATAAACGTTATAGCTGGACCGTAGCGTTGAGCAAAGGACAATATATAAATTAATCAATGACACGATTTAAAACATTATTATCACATATGGAAAGGTAGAGCTGTATTATACTGAAGCATGCGTTGGAATTTTCCTAGGAGGGTGTCTATCAAGCTCTTATTATATTTATTTGCTTTAAATTGAAGAAAGATTTACATACATACCCCCCCAATACTAAAATATTTACATATCTAACACAAATTTTTATTTTTTACATACATATATGAATGCCACATTACCCATGCAAGAAACGAGGTATTTCACTTATTAAAAGTCTTGATAGCAATATTTTTTCATCATGGGCTATGTGAAAATTGAAATTTAACATTCTTCAATGTAACACAAATTTAATGGTAATAGAAAAGAGGAGATGAGATTGGAAAGTTTGTCTTCTTCTTTGATTGATTGCTTGTTCTTGTCGTTAGTGTTTTTCCCCATTACTTAATTAAGTTATTACTAATTAAGCTTACTATTGCTCCATCTATATTTCTTTATTTGCTAATAACGTTAATACAAGTTTTAAAACTGTTGTAATTAAGTTATTCAAACTGAAAATTTCAGCTTTTGCAGTAATTTCTGTGATTTGCAGATGTATAAAGCGCTAATTAAGAGTTTTGGGTCAGTATGTCTGTTCTCTCTTTATGAAACTATGCACCATCAATTGGAGAGGGAAAAGGGTTTTAGAAGATTTCAAAATTAACGATAATCAAGATCAGATTAATGGCCTAATGTATTTTATTTACATAAATAAATTTCTGCATTTTTTGTATTTTGATCCACTCTATATTTAAGACAATTTTATAGAATCAAAATAAGTTTTTTTTTTATTTGAAATTTTAGTTTTCTATAATTGATGGAATTAAATTGTAAAAGTTGTATTTATCTTTATTATGTGTACGGTTTAATTTCTCTTTAAGATATTTCTTAATAAATAGAACATAGAAATATGAAATTGTCTCTTACACAGGTCTGTTGTCCGTACATTTGGATGATGGCGTGATCGCACCACGTTGTTGTACATAGAATGTGGTGCAATACAGATCGTCGTCCACAAGTCTAGTTATTCATATATAATATTTTCTCTAGGTAAGGTGATATTTTAAAATTCAAAGTGTCAGATATATAAATACATATAAATGTGTAATTTAGTAATTTCTCACTTATAATTAAGTTTTAGAAAATAGGGCCTTAAGTTGAGCTAGTAGAAGAGGAGGTTCAAGTTTCAATGGTTGAATTGGAGTTGAACCGAAGGTTGAACTAGGTGGCGTCATAAATACAAAAAAAAATTAATGAATAAAACCTGAAAGATAGAATTAATAATGTTGTAGTATGTACAATATCAAAGATATAGCATGAAGTATAAATCATTTGTGAACTTAAATAACTAATTTAAATGACTAAAATTTTCTTTTATAGCAAATAGCAATGTTGATTCCTTGAATATTACATTCTAATGCTTTAAGCCATTATTTATCTAAAAAGGAAATAAAAATAAAAAAAAAAGAAAATGTTAGCATCAATCAAAAAGATTTGTAAGTGAATAAAAAATAAAAAAGGTTTCTCAATCAATATGAATAAAAGTGTTTATAAACTAAAATAACAATAAATCAATATGAATGTTACATTATTAATGCATGGAAACAAGAAATCAAATATGATACTCTTAAAAATGTCTTCAATAAGCACCAGAAGACTTATGGAATAAGCACTAGAAGAATAAATTAAATATTATTAAAAACTTATTGTTTGTTTGTTTATTAATGTTTTGATTCATTTCTTGAGTAATGAGAAATGCATCATTTTTATAAATTTCATATTCTGGTACATCATAATTAAGCTTAAGATTACATTCATCTTCAATAATCAAAAAATCTATAGCTTCAATGCTTGTGTAATCCAATGGATCATAATTTCTCTTTCGGGAGATCAATCTATACATTAATATCATAAATTATATTCACAGTTAAAAGCAATATAGCATAAATAAAAAATTTTAAAATATTAGCAAGCATTCATGTTCTTCAAATTAAGTATGTATCGAACATATACTAAATCATTTAGTCTTTCATGTTCTAAATGATTTCTTTGTTTGTATGAATTTTCAAAAAACTGTCTAGTTTCTTTCACATCCAGATGAAGATGGTGTTTGGCTAAGAATTTGAATAGAGCACTAGACCAACATCTTCCATCATTAATCTGCAAAATTAATTATAATTAACTTTAAGAAGATGCATAATTAAAAATAAATTCCATTCAATGCAATTTTAGATATAGATATCAATAATAACTATTAATATTTAAGAACTTACCTGGTTGCATTTCGTTTGCCTTAGAGTAATTGACTATTCAAGGCTTTCCAATTTATCTCGAAAAAGTCTAACTTCATTCATTGCAAATGTAGGCTTTGTACATACATCATTGTTTCAAATAATTTCAACTAAACATTGCAACACTTTGGGTTTTTGACAATAATTCTCAAAATCATACCAAAAACGGGGATTAAGAAAATATGCAACATGGTGAATTCTTTGACGAAATTGATTATCATAACTCCTCATAATGATGCTTGTGTATGACTAGTATAACCTTTTTACATTTCTGAGCATATTTTTAATTACTTTTCTGGCTTTATACATTCTATCATAAACATTTTGTGTATGACTAGTATAACCTTGTTACATTTCTGAGTATATTTTTAATTACTTTTCTGGCTCTATACATTCTATCATAAACATTGACAACTAATATCTTCTAATCAACCTCAAGTATTCATAATAATTGCATGAGCGATGCAAACATTTTAGACATAATCTGATAACCATTCAAAAAATTGTTATCCAAAATAATAGAGCTTGCATCCCCCCCGGATCACAGCCGAACCAATTAAACTGACCAGTTCAGCCCTGTTTTTTAAACCATGCTTGTGATTATTGTCTTCATGTGGAGTGGGTGTGGGAGAGAGGACCACACAGAGGTTTTAAAATTTCTCATATGTGATAGAATACGACATTAAGAAATAGTATATCACCCCAAGGGATAAAAACAATACTCTATGATGGATCCAATCCTGAAGTGATTATTTCACTACTCTGTGGGCTGCAAAGACAATTTTTTCCCATGTCCTAAAAGAATAGGGTTTGTCTTAGTAATGGGGTATGGTATTCCTATAGAGTTAAGCTTTCTTAATTAATTTCATCTTAAGAAATGAAAATTCCTAAGAAAGCTCTCGATTAAAACAATGGTTATTCATTTATGTGGAGTACAACAGTGGATATCAAGATTGTTATATTGAAATTCAAGTAAGATAGCTCAAATTATGAACACTTGTTATCGAAAGCTAATAGAAGAAAAGTAGGGAGCACCAGATACTGAGAGACCCAGCGGTCACTCCAAATCTATTATATGGTTGGGCTTTATAGTTTTGAAAGTGAATCAATACTTATTGTTTGAGTTGAGTATATTTTAGAAAGTTAGGACTTATATTCAACGGAATGAGCCATTGAAAAGCCTAAGAGAGGCAAGTTTTGTGGCTAGAACGACGAAACTACCTCAGAACCTATGCTAAGGTGAGTTTAATAAATAAGGTAGAAGCTCAAACCTAACTAAAAAGAATGGAAGTTATAGGTTGCATTCCTACTGAGGAATAAAACCAAGCCCAACTCTCCTGAACTTACAATCCTCCTGGAATAGGCTGCCAACTAACACCCCATATGCTTTAAAACCACGAGTTTAGTCATATGCATATTAAGAGTGATAGGTCGTTGTTATTAGAACAAATGAGTTGGGACTTATGACCCAATACTAAAAATCAAATAACCTGGGTAATATAAGCTCCTCACTCAAATATTTTGTCATTATAAAACTTTAAATTTTATTATTTATGCAAAGATAATGTTGGCTCAACAAATCCAATTGAAAGTGATGTTATGATCGAGGAAAGTTCATTTTATTATAATATGTTTATTATAAATGAAACTCTGACTATGAAGTGTAAGATGTGAAAGGGTTATGTAAGTCCTTATATGATGCATGTTAGAAGAGTCGTTAAGGCTAATCTATATGAAAGGTAGATTCACTTAGTAAGGGCGGTGATTCTTACATGCTAGATCCCCTCTTTTGTGTTATGAGTGAAGGCTGAAGAGAAAAATAAAGTATAATATGATGCTATTAGACACAGAAGGTTAACCTTAACCGTTAAGTTTTTTAATTGATTTTATTGAAGTTGATTAGTATTAAATGCATGACGATGCAATGTCTATTGGGTGTAAATATGCAAATATTTTTTTGTTAAGTTTTGTGTTGTGATGTTCAAATGTTAGTTATAAGTTGTGATTTTTGAAAAATTAAGTTAAAGTTGGAGTTGGGCAGAAAAATATCTTATCCTAAGAGGCTAAGGTATGCCAAGTCTAACTAGGCACTAAAACACAGAAAGAAATCATGGAAAAAGTAGATATCTCTAACACGCATACAAACACACAGGAAAGCACGTAAAATAAGTCAAATAAATAAATAATGAAAAGAAGGCGACTAAGGGCCACCACACAACAAAGAGAAAAGAAAATGGGGCTGTCGAGCATCTGCCCCTCATACAACCCAACCTAGATTTCCTAAAGTTATGTTGGTGGCTTGGCTTTTGGTTGTCTTTATTCCATGCTTTAGTAATTTGATGATCATCTTTTAGCTTTGTCGCCAAATTAGGCTTCATCCTTGCTTTTTGATGTTCATCATCACCATGTAATTCAATTGAGACTCATCCTTGTTCTTGATATTTATCCTTGCGTTGAGGTTCATCCTCGCATCATCTTCAAACAAGGCCCATCTTAGACATGCAGAGCATCCCAGCCAACCAACAAGGACAATCCTAACTCAGGATTCAAGGGAAAAGAAAGCCTACATTTACTAAGACACCTGCAAAAAAAATTTTAGCATAAACAAACCATAATAAACAAATACATCACACATGTCATTTAGACCTAGCACCACACTGTGGTGCCAGGCCCCCCTTAGGAAATCATGTCACTAGGGCAAAAGTTTTCCTAGCACGTTGCTGTCTATTTAAATGTTAATCGCTTAAATGTCCATTCACAATGACAAAAGAAAGTGTGATACCACCCACCCCCACAAAGAGGTCTACAAACGGTTTGAAAATAAATAGAGACCGCTACCCCACAAAGGGGTGTACCAATGACTCAAAAAGAAAGAAAAAATGTGGGCTTTAGGAAAACCATAGTAACACAAGGTTTGATGTGTCTATTTTATTTGCTCATGTTAGCTTTTGTGACCACCCAATATCTTGATCATGATCGGATTTTCCTCGCAAAAGGGTACAAAAAAATTATATGAGAAAACAATTCAACAAAAGATCAAAAAATATATGTGCAAATCTACACAATGATAAATTTAGGTTAAGATAAATTTAAGTTTTTTTAGTCGGAGTTCTATATTTAATTTTAATATTTATTTAAGTTAAGCCCAAATTCATTCAAGTTCATCCAAGCCCTAAGCCAAGCTAATATTAACCAGCTGTGGACTTTATGGAAGAATCTACACCTAGATGAAGAAAGTGGTGAGAAAAAGTTTAAAAAAAGAGACCAACAATTAGAGAGCATGATGTCTTCTTCTCTCTGAGGACGATTCACGAACAAAGCCGAGGAAGGGCTCCTTGTTCTCGTTCTCGCAGAAGAAACCATGGCTACAGTTATGCAGAAGATCAAAGACATCGAAGATGAGGTAAATTCTTTGTTCTCACCCATAAAGAGCCTAGTTATACATTCTTTAAAACCCTAGCTTGTTTCCTTTGAGCTCCTCGAATCGGTCGCTATCCTCCTCCCTTCCGTAACGCTCCATTTAGGTTCTAACTATTTCAACGTGGACAAGTCTGAACCATATTGGTTTTTGGCGACTGTAATATGAAATTACATCAAAAAATCGCGATGCTGTGGAATGGGGGATGTTGTTTTCTCCCATAGATAATCATAAGATTTGTTTCCTCGTTCGATACTTTTTTTAGATCCTAATGACAAATTTATGGATGCAGATGGCCAGGACACAGAAAAACAAAGCTACTGCTCATCACCTTGGTCTTCTTAAGGTGCGTCTGATGCGTTTTTTTGCCTGATAATAGGTCTACCACTATAGCGTCAATATCTGGATAATAGTTATTTGATTATTTCACAATTTGCTTTTCTTTCTGTCATTGTGTTTGTTTAATGCCAACACCTAATGTTTGAAAGTCAGTGAATTGATGCTATGTAAAATGGATAATCATAATTTCATGCTAGCAACGCATTAAATTTTAATGATGACATGAAATTATTTGTCATTTTCTTCTTTTGTTTTGTTCACTAATTTTAGTTGCAGATTTTGTTTTTGATCTGGGTGAATCTTGGACTGATCAAACTGGTTTGTTTTAGCATCTTGAAATGAATTTCTTTTTACCTGCACTCTGAGCCTTCAGTTTGCCACCTATCTTAATGCCTAGATTTTAGGAGAGAAAGTTGGTTTTATGCGCTTATTGATGAATTTATATAATTGTTTATTATTTTCCATATTTTTTTCATCAGTCTAAAAAAAAGAAGAAAATCTAAGGTTTTTTGCTGAAGCTATACTTCGAGCTTAACTAATTACACTAATGAAACTTTTGCTTTTGTTCGGTTATGGATTCAGAAAAATAATGATTTTCCCTTCTAATTTCTGATCAGATCTGCTATATAAGGTATTTTGATCTGTTCAAAATCTTCAGACTTCATTGCTAGAGTTTTTAGGGCTTATTTTGGTTTACTATCAAAAAGGAAAAAATGTGATTTTGCATTCTATGCCGGTTACTCTGTTCACCATGGATGGTTACATTCATTGCAGTGTTTGTGTGGTTAAGCATGCAAATATAGTGAGATAAAACCATAATGATGTTTTCATGTCATATAACTTGCTAGAAAATGGATATTCTAAAGTTTTTAAATAAAAATGCCTTGTTTGATTCCTTGGTTTGACATATGTCTCTGAGATGAGTGTTACTTTCTTTCAAGGCCAAACTTGCAAAGTTGCGCCGTGAGCTCTTAGTGCCCTCTTCAAAAGGCGGTGGTGGAGCTGGTGAAGGCTTTGATGTTACTAAAAGCGGAGATGCACGCGTTGGCCTGGTTGGGTTTCCATCTGTTGGAAAATCAACACTCCTTAACAAGTTAACTGGCACTTTTTCCGAGGTATTCTCCTTCTATTTGAACTGTCCTTTTCAGTTTATTGGTGTTTCATCCTTGTTTTTATGCTTTCCATGGCTCTCCGTTCTGTTCTGTCTCTTTATTGCGTTGACATGTAAGCAGGTTATTAAAAGATTGAAAAAAGTTAATGTAAACTTTATGCACTTCCCCTGCTTTGATACTTATGATTTTTAAGCATAGTTGCAATTATTTCTGGATATCTGTTTGTTATGTGACAACTCCTAAGAACATGTTGAACTACTTGATATTTTGCTAAACACATTATAAATCTGGAAAATACTGATTATATTAGTTTTATTGATTGGGCAGGTTGCCTCCTATGAGTTTACTACTTTAACTTGCATTCCTGGTGTGATTATGTACCGAGGTGCAAAAATTCAGGTAATAATACTTCAGGTTTACATTTCTGTTTACTCATTACAAATCCTTTAATTTTTATTGTCAGTTTCTATGGAAAGTTGCTAGTATCTAGTTCTGAATTTTTTTTCCTAACAGGCACCAATACGGTGTAGCTTGTTGCCATGCTTCATTGAATCCACAGTTTAAGAGAGGTTTTTGACTCCTAATGTCTAACCATGCTGCAAACTTGGTCTTTTTTTATAAAGAGTCACACCTTTACAAAGTTTCTGGATTATTTAATGAAACTTCACTTATTAGTCAGTTTTAATATCGAGGAGTTATGAATTCCTGTTACCGTGATATGATCTGAATTCAAAATCGACACGCTTTTCTAGAAGAAATTAGGGCAAATATAATATTTCTTCACTAAATCAAACAATTCAGCAAGAAAACAAAGATAAGCATCTATGATTCGAGAGGTAGGCGATCTCTCCCAATTCCTACAATTTGAGAGGTTGGAAATCTGTCTGAAAACCTAAACCTAAGACACACAACTCAATCTCATGCCTAAATCTAACCCTAAACATAACAAGATTATTTATACCCAACAATAATAATAATAAAAAACTAAATTGCCCTTAGACATACAAAAGAAAAATTTGCCCTTAGGTTAAGCGTCTTCGTAACAATACTCTCCCCCAAAAGACACTTTGTGCTCAATGTGGGAAAAAAATGAGTGTTCCTTCTCCTCCCTCGCAGCTGTCTCTATTTCTTCATTCTCCGCTTCTTTGTTCTGCACTATGAGAACATGTAATCTTCGATTCTTGCAACGTTGTCATGGACTAAACTTCTCATTAAACTGAAAACATAACTCTTTGGCTCGTTTTTTCAGGATCTTTGTCTCTATAAGACGCTTGAGCTTTTCTCTCTGTTGTGGTTCAGTATTCGTGTCCCGTGCAGCCTCCCTATGGACTTCCACTATTTGAACTTTTGAAATTGGCATGGTTGCTGCCATTCCATATGGCGCTCTATTTGTGTTGCTCTTGTTGGCTTTCTTCATCTGGTTCTTGTCTTACACCATCTGTGCTAGCTCCGTCATCTTCCTTAATCCACACGGTCTTAGTAGCCATAGTGCTGCCTGTATGTTAGGTTTTATACCTTTCATGAAATTTTCCTTCAATCTTACATCAGAAATCCCCCAGAATTGTCCCGACAATAGTTCCGATCACTCCCTGTATTCCATGGCCGTCCTCTCCTGAGTCAAGGCATAGAATTGCTCGTGTAGGTCTCTTTCCCGAATGACTTGAAAACGTTCTAACAAACAGTTCTTAAATTAATCCTACAAACGAATCAGGTATCGAGCCTCTCTCCACTGAAATCAAGTTAAAGCTTTCCCATCCAAACACAATCTTGCCATCATGAGTTTCTCCCCTCATCTAACCCATTCACAGCGAAGTATCGCTCCGCCTAGTGCACCCACCCATGTGTTTTCCCCCTCGAAGATCGACATCTTCAACTTCCTAACTCCAAATTCTCCACCCAACTTCCTCTTCTCCATTGTTGCCCTCCATGTATCGAGGGCACAACTTCTTTCTTTGACAGTAGACATATACCCTCCCCGCTTTTCTCCAAAGCTCTGACATAATCCCTTCTCCATGTTTCGACCCAACCACCTTCGTCAGAAATTTCTAATCTGCCCCTAACCGGAGCCCTGAAAGGAGGTTCGTGATGGCGGATGTTTTCCTCACATTCCTCACATTCGATCTCTTTTCCTTTCAATCGTACTACATATTCTTCAATTAATCTTTGGTTATGGTTTGTAAATTGAGCTGTTGGCGTGTTCATAGATTACATCTCAATGAACCTCTTTAACATGCTCTCGAATCTATACTTCAATCAATTCTCCATATAAGACAACCTCTCATCTATTTTGACGAACCTTTCGTCCATCCCAAATTTTATCTGACTCATCTCTTCCTCAAATCTTTTTTCCAGATTATCTACTTTCTTTGTTGCCATCATACTTGTTTGCTAGATTCTATTACACGAAAATGAATCTTGTAGCCGTGATCCTGTCTCAAGCTTTGAACTATTTGAATTGCGAATGTAAGGCTTAGTTAGGGCTTTGTAAACTGCAATCCCTGTGATGCTCTCTTTCCGTGACTGTAAAATTGGCGTGATCCCGAAAGATGGGAGCTTCGGGTCTCTATTCGTCGCCCTGGACGATGAAAACTCTGGGTCCCTGTTCGCTGCAATACTTCAGGTTTCTGTTCGTCACAATTCTCTCGCCCATTTTTGGATCTCTGTTCTCCGTGATCCCTCAAGGCCCTCTCATTGAAGTCGCAATCTATATCGCAGGGTTTGATCGCTGTAGCCGCAGACCATGGGGAGGAGAACGTCGCGCAGGAGGCGAAGGATAATGGGAGTTTTGGGTCCCCATAGGTCGCTTCTACTCCAGTGCCTTCACAGGTAGCTATGATTGCGATCGTATCTGGTTGATGATGTGAGAGGAAGATAAGTGACTAGTTTTTAGGTCTTGGTTGGCCGCTTCTCAGTCACTGCCTTTCCAGGTCCCATCATTTCAATCCAGAACACGAGGACGACACTTCCCAGACGGGTGTCTGTTCGCTGCAATTCTCGTGTAGCTATCCAGAACACAAGGTTTCTTTTGTCACGAGGAGATCATTCGACACTTCTCTGTCAGTTCTGACACAACCAATGATTGTTTCTCACAACCGCCCAAGATTCTGTGATGATCTCCTAGTAATCATTGCTCTGATACCAATTTGATACGATCTGATTTCAAAGTTAGCACGCATTTTCGGAAGAAATTAGGGCAAACACAATATTTCTTCACTAAATCAAAAACTTAACAAGAAAACGAAGATAAACACCTACGATTCGGGAGGTAGACGTTCTCTCCCAATTCTTACAATTCGAGAGGTAGGAAATCTCTCCCAAAATCTAGACCTAATCTTATGCCTAAACCTAACCCTAATCCTAAACTTAACAAGACTACTTATACCCAACAATAATAATAATAAACGATTGAATTGCTCTTAGGCGTACGAAAAACAAATTTGCCCTTAGGCTAAGCGCCCTTGTAACATACTATTAATTACTAAAATTTGTAAGCACATTTTTGGTTATTTGCGTGTAGATGCTGGGTTGAGATAGTCCATTAGTTCGAACACTTTTAAATGCTCTCTTGAGTTAGGACTAGATTGGAGTGCTTTTGTGCTGAGCCAAGTGGGGAAAACCATTAGATAAATTTTGAGCATAATGAGACTTACTGATTTCCTTTTATATTTATTAAAGAATTTGTATTTATAGCTCACATGTCCTCTTGATCTTTGAGATCTATATACAATGGGTTTTAGGATGTGAAGTGACTTGCTTATCTCAAACATTACACTTATCCCCATCATAAGACTTGCTTGAAGTTCCCCCAATGATAGATGAAGAGCTTCCATCCGCCATAACCCCTATTCCAATGATAAGGACCATCCCATCTTCTCAAGGAGAACATGGCAATCTCTATTAACTTGATTCCTCCTTTTCTCTAGATTGTGCTCAAATTCACTAGTAATGTTGTTGGACCAATTGTCACACCATGCTTCCTATTAGAAGAAAGCAATGATAGTGGAATTGGAAACAAATAATACCTCGAAAAACTTAAATCCACTTTGTAGATGTTGTGGTGGTCAAATCGATTGGCACTGTAATTTCGAGCATAGATGATGTCTTCATATGCATTCATAAATGTCATGAGATTAGGAATCAAATGAGTTTCAGATATAATTTACTAGTTGGCAAAGATGTCAAGACTTCAATTCTATAATTTACATTGAAAGGGGAAGCCTCTATGGAGTGACCTAGTTGTCAATATTTAAATTGAAGCAAAAAGTAAAATTTTCTGATGATCGCGTCTATAGGCTCTCTAAAGGAGCAATAGCTCCTTGACGTAAGACTCACCTCTCTTAAATATATGGAAAAAAAATTTGGTTATTGTTAAGCTAGTTGTTAGTCTTCTAACCAACAAATTACTCATTCAACACTTCAGCACACACCAAATTTCTAATGTTTCATGTCTTTAGGGGTGTGAACTAGCCGAGTTTAAGTGAGCCCAAGACTTTTTCATGTTCATCTTGTCATTTTTTTTGTTCGTGTTCGGCTCATACTCAAATTTAAATTACTCGCCTCATGGGACTAAAGAAAGCGATTAATTAAATTGTTATTATTAAAGTAATAAAATTAATTTTTTTTATTGAACACACTTCAGATGTTTTACATCCGCACTATTTAGTTTAAGTTTTAATTTCATTAGAAATCCTAATTTTTGCTTTTAAAAAGCTTTTCTCATAACTAATTTCTTGTTCCCCATGCGGGACTAAAGAATGTTAGATTACGTAATGCGTGATCCTCGTCGTTGCTGCGGCGAGGAACTGCTCTAAACTCTAAAGCTATTTTAGGTACATTTACATACATACTGCCCAAATTCTATTTATTTGCATATCTAACATCTAAACTTATATTTTTTATAATTACATCACTCAAATAATTTTTAAAATAATAAATTTAGTATGTTTTAAATGCATATAAAAATTAATATAAAAATGATATAAGTGAATATTATTATTTAATTATTTCAAGTCAAAACGAGCCAGATACAAACGAGCAAATTTTTGTTTGTACAAACTCGTTTATAAATCAAGCTAAAAAAATATGTTTTTGTTTGACTCTCTTGTTTATTGAACAATTTGAACATTAGCTATTTAATGAGTAGAACATGAGTGGTTCGCGAATGACGAGGTTTTTTGATAGCCTACATGTCTTACTACATTGAGTTTGCCTCAGGATGGATATGTACAACAACAACAACAACAACAACAACAACAAAGCCTTAATCCCACTACGTGGGGTCGGCTACATGAATCTTTTTTCTCCATTGTGTCCTATTTAGTGTCATATTTTCATTTAGTGGTAGTAAATTAAGATCATTTTTAATACAATAAGCCCAAGTCTTCCTAGGTCTACCTCTGCTTTCTTAACACAAGTCGAATCTAAAATATCTACTCTCCTAATCAGATCATAAGATGGCCGACGTTTAATGTGACCAAACCATCTAAGATGACTTTCTCTAATTTGGTTTGTCACAGGAGCTACACCAACCCTATCACGAATATATTCATTTCGCATTTTGTCTCTAAGTGTAAAGCCACTCATCCACCTAATCATTCTCATCTCGGCAACACTTAACTTATTATTATGCTTCTCTTTTAAAGGCCAACATTCAGCGCCATAGAGCATTGCAGGTCTCACCACCGTCTTATAAAATTTTCCTTTCAGTCTAAGCGGTACTTTTCTATCACACAGGACCGAAGCATTCCTCCACCTCAACCAACCAACTTGAATTCTACTATTAACATCCCCATCTATATCACCATCGCTTTGAACAACAGACCCAAAATATCTAAATCGCTCTCACCTTTTAATAATTTGATCACCCAAAGTCACAGTTCTGTCACTAGAGCTCTTACTACTAAAATTACATTCCATGTATTCAGTTTTAGTTCTACTTAAATGAAGGCCTTTAGACTCCAATGTAGACCTCCATAATTCAAGTTTTTCCTGGGCTTTTTCTCTCGTTTTATCCACGAGAAGGATATCATCAACAAAAAAGTATACACCAAGGTATATCCTCCTGTAGATGTCCAGTAAGACCATCCATAAATAAAGCAAAAAGATATGGGCTTAAAGCCGATCTCTGATGTAATCCAACAAAAATAGAAAAATATTTGGTCAATCCTCATTCAGTTTGAACACAAGTAACAACTATAGTATACATATCCTTAATGACTTGAATATAAGTCATATCAACACCTTTCTTCCCAAGAACTTCCCAAAGGATATCTCTTGGAACCTTATTGTAAGCTTTTTCTAAATCAATAAAAGTCAAATGTAGATTCTCCTTATTATCTTTGAACTTCTCCGTCAAACCTATCAATAAATGTATAACTTCCATAGTAGACCTGCCCGACATAAATCCAAATTGATTATGAGAAATCTTTGTGATGCGTCTTAACTCATGTTCAATTACTCTCTCCCATAACTTTAAAGTATGACACATCAACTTAACTCCTCTATAATTTGCATACTCTTGTGCATTTCTTTTATTCTTAAAAATGGGGACTAAAATACTCTTCCTCCACTACTCAGACATCTTTTTAGTTTTTAAAATAATATTAAAGAGTTTAGTAAGCCAAGAAACTCCAAAATCTCCCAAATATTTCCACACTTCAATTGGGATATCATCAGGTCTTACAGACTTTCCACCATTTGTTTTCTTTAAAGCCTCCTCAACTTTTTTTTACTAATGCGACAGTAAAAATGAAACATTTTATTATTATTCATGATATGAAGATCGCTAAGGTTGATCTTATTTTCATAAATTTCATTAAAAAGTTTATCAAAGTAACTCACCCACCTATGTTGAATATTTTTTTGTACGAAAAGTACTTTTTGATTTTCATCTTTAATACGCTTTACTTGAGTTAAATCTTTACTTTTCTTTTCTCTTTATTTGGCTAGTTTATACATATATTTTTCACTCTCCTTAGTATCTAATTTATTATAAAAATCATTAAAAGCAAAATTTTTATCATCACAAATTGTTCTTTTAGACTCCTTGCAGATCGTTTGATATTTTTCCTTGTTCTCTAAGCTTTTACATTTAAACCAATTTTTATAACATAACTCTTTATATTTTTTCTTTTCTTGCACATTATTATTCCACCACAACCTATTTTTATTTATAAAAACTTTTTTTTTGATTCTCCAAGCACATATTTTGCTACTTGTTTAATAGTGTTTGTTACTTTATTCCACATAACATTTGCTTCTTCATGAATATCCCAAATTTTGAAATTTTGAATTTTACTCATAAAAATAATTTTATTTGTCTTTTAAGTTTCTCCATCTAATTCTACGATGATTAGTCATAGTATTATTTATTTGGCAACTCTTAATTTTAAAATCTAGAACTGATAGATGATGTTGGGTACTTAAATTCTCACTTGAAATGACCTTACAATCTTTACAATCACTACGATCTCTTCTTCTCATAAGAAAATAATCAATTTACGTTTTATTAGATCCACTCTTATAAGTACTAAGATGCTCATCTCTTTTCTTGAATAAAATATTAGTAATAACAAAATCATACGCTAAAGCAAAATCTAAAATAGTTCTACCTTCTTTATTAGTTACTCCAAAATCATAGCCACCATGAGTATTTCTGAAGTCATCTACCACTCTACCGACATGTTCATTTAAATCTCCTCCAATAAAAATACTTTCTTCAAGAGGTATCAGCTGTATTAAGTCTTCTAAGCCTTTCCAAAATTTATCTTTAGACTCTGTATCTAAACCTACTTGAGGAGCATAAACACTTATAATATTAAAAATCTTAGTATCAATGATAATCTTAAGGGCTATAATTCTATCTCCAACAATATTAATTTTTACAACATTATCTTTCCTTTCTAGACTACGTTTGACACATGTGGCTGATAAATCTCATTTTCAATCAGTTTAGAAAAGTGATACTCTCTTTGAGGATGCTCTTTTCTAACATCTTGGAATTAACTATGTCATAATTGATGATTTTGCACCTGACAACTAATTTGTGGAATGCTTTTTCCTACTAGTACCATTAGTAGTGCTTATTCATTTAGATTGTCAAAGTGAATACCACCATAATTGGGCTTTACTATTTTGATAAATATGTGATCTTATTGCTTGAGTTTTGATTCATACCAATAATCAACTTCTAATTATCAATCCGCCTAAATACAAATGCTCTTACATGCCTGATTGGTCATGCTCGACTGGAATGACTTACTTGCCTCACCAAAAAGTTTTATCTGGTTTCCAATCATTTGACCAATCATCACACTTAGTTGGCACAAATTTATTTTTTTATGCCTACTTAACTTTATCCAATCAACCTTCTGTTCTCTGCACATTTAAAGTTACAAAACTTATCATCTGGGTCTGCTCAGGTAACCTAATCATGCCACACATGTTTAACAAGTATTTAATAGCTGGCCACTAGTCATTTGCATACTTAACAAATTACTCAAAGACCCATCTATTAGGGGTAAATCATGCCTAGTCTTATCACTCATATAAACATTTAGTAGAGGTCTCACAATTCTTACAGGCTCAACATATTAGGCTTATTGACTTCACTAATCCCCACTCTTTTTCATAATTATCTAAACTTTATTACGGTAGTCACATAATTCTCCAATCTTCTAGGCTGCACAATCCTTTATGAGATTTCATAGTCTTTGAATGTATGTCACATAGCTCTTCTGTCATCTTGGGCTCTCACATTACGTTATGAGGCCACCTAGTTCTCTTGTATTGTCCGCATAGCTCTCCTATCATCTCGGGGTCACACAATCCCCTCTTAGGCCACACAATCCTTACTTGGAGGTTACATAGTCCTTTTTTTGTAGTTGCACATCACCAGCATAGCTCTCTTATTTTTTTAGCTTAGTTTCATAGCTTGATTAGATAACCCTTAATTATGCCTCAAAATTTGACTGGCCACTCCATACTAACGCATGTCTCATGGTTACATTGATTATCATATAGCTCAATATGTTTCATATAAATCCTACTAGGTGGCTTTGCTTGAGTATAAGTCTCGAGTTCTAGCCTAATCAAGCTAGTTGGCTATCAACCACTTAAAGCTTGCCGACCACTTAAAGATTATCGGCTATCACTCGGTCGATCAGTCTGTGCTCATGAGTTAACTAACAATCTAACATCAAGGACAAATTATTTGACACCAAAGATGATTGATCAACACCAATCGATTCAACTTGAAATAATAGATCTATCTAGCCCATCTTCTTTGCAGAACTTATAAATTTTTTTTGTCATTATATTATAATTATCAAAATTTTTTGTCATTATATTATAACCTTTGAAATTGCATTGCTCTTTTTTTTTTTTTTTTAAACTTTTTACCCCATTTTCTATTTAATTGACTTGATTTTTGGGTTTGCTTGAAGTGGATGACTTGTTACTCTTTCAAGCAATTTTAAGGAAAACACATCTATTACTTTGCATGTTAAATTGGATTGGAATTTAACTTTTATTGGGGAGCAAATTTTAAAAATTTTCCCAATGTTTTCTTTGTCTATCAGCTCTTCGAACATCTATTTTATTAATTAGACTGTTTGTCATTGTTCTTGGTCTTTTGAGTTTGGATCTAACTCCACGATCTCGATCCTTTCTTTTGGCTTTTAATATATATAATTACCCTTGAGCTTTCATTTTGACCATCTAACAAATCATTGATTGAACCAAGTCTTCCATTTCGATGCCAATTCTCATTGATCTTAGGAATTTCGTGGCTAAAGGATATGTTGTGAATGCAATTTGAAAGATTTTGAGGTGCAAGTTCCAAGTTGGCATTGTGCTTTGATGAAGTCGGTAGACATGAAATTCTATTACTCGAACAACAAATACTCTATAATATTCCCATGACATATTAAAAGTTTCAATACACTTGGATTCATGTTGTCACATTAAAAATCCTAATAACATGTTGCATCGACGGCCTTAGATGGCTTTTATTTGTATTCAATTTCTCAAAAATGACCGAGGACATTACATCTACTGATCTACTCAGGTCTATAAGTATTCCACATACTTCAAAATTATTAATGAAAGTTAGAATAATAATATAATCATTAAAAAAGTTTCCTGTTAATATTAAATATTGTCTAAGAATGCCGCGATTGGTGAATTATTGCATGATAATTTACATTTGAGTGGTCTAGCAAACATATATTGCTTTGTCTTGTCGCTTCCTAATTGACTCTATTACGATTAGCTCTGTCAAGTTGGTGTCTGTTGGTTAGCTCAACTTAATCATGTCTTGAATTGGATCCTTCTGTTTCTAGTGATACTTCTACAAATGTCTTCCGGTTAAATGCTACTTCACGAGAGTCCTCCATTGAATATTATTATCACTATCATGCCCATGGCATTTTTTATGATGAAATAATTTTTTGGATTCACATCTTAGTAGGAAGTTTCATAATTTCTGGCTATTTGATACAGTTTAGATTATGTATAGTTGCTACCACTATAAAATGGGGCGATCTATCATATGTTGCAGGGGAGGCTAATGACTGGTGGGCACAAAGACAACACTAGGTTTGCTTTTGATCATTCTTCATCGTTCTTTGTTTGAGAATCTTTTTTTTTTCCCAACCTTTTCAATCAACACTTGCCAATCCAATTGGCTAAAAGATCTATTTGGACATCTTCAACATTTCTAAATTCATATATTTGTCTGCCTGTCCAGCTGGTAGACCATAGTCTCTAGAGAATTTTTATTGACTCCAAACTTGAATATTTTGTCCTTTAAATTTGGATCAAGGTATGTTTTGCAATCTGTTTGCTTGGATCACATGCCTTTAACTTGTCATTGTTGAAGTAGGTGCTAGTCTTTCAGAGACTTATCTAGAGCTTGTGTAAAAAAACTAGGTTTGACTTATCTTTCACATGTTTGGGGAGTTTGAGAAATTTGATGCCTATTGCACTTCCAAATTTGTTAAATTTTTATGGCTCCATGTGACAGTTTCACAAACCAACACAAACGTTGCTTCATTAAGTCTAGTCAAGAAGAGCTTATACATAATGGTATCAAAAATTTTGTAAAAACTAGCACAACCTTGAAATTGACATCTTTGTAGCCATGGATCCGGGCTTCTTGACCTTTATTTGGACTGGTTTAACCATAGTTTGACCATTCGGCGCTGATTATGGCTAGACCATATGGTTTAGGTCAATAATTGGCAGTTCATGGAATTAGACTTCTGATGTCTTGATCTTCCCTTCTTCGAAGTAGTGGAGCGATCCATTTAGTACATGCCAAGTCCTCTCCTACTGCCAGTAAGGCTCAATAACATTAGTATTCTTCATTTGGGAGGGAGAGATTGTGTTTATGCTCTTTTAACGTACAATGCATCAAATATTATCTTTATATATTTCTACAAAGTTTCAAATTTGTGGTTTAATGTTGTTGTATTAATCTCACCTTCTTCTTCTTTTTCTTCCTCCTCTTCTTCTTCTTGTAAGTCAGTAGGGCTGTAAAAAAAGCTCGTTGTTCGTGAACAACTCTTGTCGGCTCGTTAAGTAGCTCTTATTCGAATCGTTCGTTGAGTAAACGAGTAAAAAACAAACAAGTTTTTAAAGCTCGAATTATAAACGAGTCAAACACAAACAACTCTTTATTCGCTTGTGTTCGGCTTGTTTTAGCTCGAAATAAATATTATATATATATATATATATAATTATTTTATAATAATATATTACATATATTATTTTTATAATAATATTATGTATATATTTATATCTAAATTTAAATCGCAATGGCTCGTGTGATAATGTGGTTATGTGCCTTTTTTTCCATACATTTAGTCTTGGTTTGAATCCAACACTTTACATCTATTTTTTTTAAAATTTAATTTTAACGAGTCAATTTTGAGCCGAACATGAGCCGAACACGAACATGAATATTGAAATTGAGCTGAACACGGACACATTTTTCACAAGCTGATTTCGAACACGAGCAGTTTTGAATGAGCCGAACACGAGCCAAGTCTGAGCTCACTCAAGCTCGGCTTGTTTACAACCCTATAAGTTAGTAATTCACTCTTGTTTTATGAGGGTCTTTCTGCTAGTGATTTTCAAGCTCATGGGTTTTAACTTGTTAAGCATGATTTGCACATACATTTCTCTCATTTATGCTTCATTTTATTTCACTTAGAGCATCAATAACTAATACCAAGACTAGCTTTAATAAGGGAGTGAACGAGAGGATGAGAATGAAAAAAGAGTTACTTACAAGTAGCTTTACTTCAAATCCTTCATATGCAAAAAATTGTTTCCATCTTCTTTTCTTATAGTCATCCTTTATTTTTTGATAAAAAAGGAAAGAAGGATCTTCTTATAAATATTCAAGTGTGCTTATTAGAGGAGTCTAGCAAAATATGTTTCAAGCATTACCTTGCTTTATTAAATCAAAAGCTTAAGGGCACTGGTGGTACTTTGGATTTGATCGTGTTGCAAAACACACTCATTCTCTATTAAATGATGCACCTCATCAATTATTTGATAAAACATCACTTATTTGACTCAATCAGTTCCAATCACTAGGATTAGGAGTTATGTCATTTTGTGTATGTTAATCGTTGGAATTGTAATGCAGTTTTCCATCCTTTGCTTGCATAGGGTAGGCTAACCCATGTTTTTAGGCTAAACATTTTATTAGGTGTTCTCTCATTTTGTGCCTCTTTTGCTAACCTAAGTCAGGGAAAGCCTTATGATAAAAGTTTTTATAAGTTGGTGTTGAATCTTATATTGTAGAGATAATGGAAAGTGTTGATTTCCCATTGAGTTTATTAATTAATTTAGTTTCTAGGCCTTATAGGCGTGGTATAAATGAGAATTTTGAAATAGCTGTATAGCTAAATTAGGAAGAATAAATTAATTATTGATTTTTTTAGATGAATAACTAGAGCATCATTTGATTCATTTATTAATGATAAGATAATTGAAATTATATTTATGTGATTTGAATGTATATAACTAGAAGTAGAAAATAGCACACTAATTAGATGAGCAGATGAAAATAGCGCTGGAGGATAAGAAGAAGGGATAGGCCCAAGATAGCATGGGCAGAAGATCAAAATGATTTGTGAAGATCATGTTTTTTTACGTTTTAGGTAACACTCAATGGGAATGAATGGAAAATATGAATTCATATTGTTTGAGATAAGGTTAATTATGATGATAATGATTGTTGAGCAACGATCAACTATAATGTTGATATTTAAGTACTTTCTGATATTTATTGTCATATTTTTTCCTAACTTCTGTAGTCATATATTTTTAATCTGTGATGCTGATGTTTCTGCTTTTCTTCAATCTAATATTTTGTTCTAAATTTGGTATTTGTATCTCAGTTGTTGGATCTTCCGGGGATCATTGAAGGCGCAAAGGATGGAAAGGGAAGAGGAAGGCAGGTAACCCTATGAAGTTATTTTCCTAATAGTAGATGAAGATGCACCAGGGATTTCTTTGGTAACATTTATCTTGAATAATGTGCTTTTGGCATTAAATTAGAGCTACGACCAGTAAAGAGATGCACGGACATGCATGTGTGCATGAGTTGAGCCGTCTCCGTAATTTGCTCTTGTAAACGCCCTACCAATTTTCCTTTACCCCCAAAAACTGCTATCATATCAGCAATCACCAAGAATACACTTAATTTTAGCTGTTTGCACTGCATCCCCATTAAATCAACATTTGAAGCCCAAGTCTTTCACTCTTTAATTATTGTGTGGAGCTAGCTTTGCATTTTATATGATGCTCCTATGAATCTGAACCGTTGATTATTACTATCCAGGTAATCAGCACTGCTAGAACATGTAATTGCATTTTAATTGTTCTGGATGCTATAAAGCCAATAACTCACAAACGTATTATTGAAAAAGAGCTTGAAGGGTTTGGCATAAGGTAAGATTTCTTTGATATTTGTGGCTTCCGTCATTTTGGTATCCTTATATATTTTTGTCATTTTTCCAAGAAAGACAGAATACTTTCTAGGATCTAACATATTTGTTTCTCTACTTAAATGCATCTATGTTCTTGCAAATATAGCATTGATAATTTTTAAATATGTTTTTTGGCATGAATTTAAATAATAAATAAAAAAATTAAGATATGTGCTGACACATGCTAGAGATATCTTTCTTGATGATTACTTGTTAATCTATATTTAAAGTCACGTCTGAGTATTGATGTGAGGTGGAGGATGGTTGCGGCAAGCTATTTGGACAATGACAAGTGTTGCGGGTGGCCTTTGGAGTTCCGATAGAGGTCAGAGGTGATGGATTGAGCCTGAAACCATGAACCTTAAGCCACGGAACTTTTAGGTTGCCAGTTTTATTGATCCTCTTATGGAATTTGATGGCAACGTTTATATTGTTATGGGAGTTTGTTGAGAGGTCAAAGGGAGGAAAACATATTGAGCAACAGCTTCTATAAAAAGGGAGAAGTTGGTGAAGAAGTTGATGTGGCTAATTTTTGAAGGAGAATGGGTTATAGGTGGCAGTGTCAAAGAGTTTGTTGGTCTTTCTACGATTTTTTGATTATAATTTTGTTTTCTTAATTGAGAATGATCTATATATTAGTGCTGTGAAATGTGACTAGGAAAATATGGCTGAAATGGTGATTTCAATTAGCACAGGTGAACTACAATCTTACAAAATACATAGCATGCATGAAGGTGGCTACCTTATCAATATTACTTAATCTTAAAATCACTTTTTTAGTGCATTCTAATGTGGAAAACTAAGAATTGGTCAATGAATGCCATATGCAATGAACAAACAAATATTTTTGGCATTTATATTTGGTAATGAGGGTGCCAACTTGTTATATTTGAGGACATTGTCTTGCCTCGTACGTATAATATTTAGCTTGGCTCAAAATGATATATGTATGTTTACACCCTCAATATTTAATTAAAAATACATAATCACAATATTAAACATCAACTTATAAATTGAGTGGCTATTGAACAAGCTTAGAATTATGATTATTATGTTTTGCCCTCTTAATTATTAATAAAAAAATAATTGCCAAAAATGAAAAACTGGGGCGTGGCAATGGAAATTTTTTGGATTATAATTCTTTATTAAATAATATGCTGGTGCATTGACACTTCTTCTGGTTGATTGTACTGATAATATATTAAAAATATTTAATATATCATATGCAAAGTCTGTATGTATTTTCTTAGTTTGCCGCTTTAAACTGAAAGAATTTATCACATGAAACTAATGAGGAGATATAATATATTACCCAATTTTTTATGCCCAGCAATTGTTTTATGAATGTATGCTATAGCGTGCACTATACCTTCATGGTTCAATATTGCGAGAGGGGTTAGCAAACATGTCAAATTTAGGAAAGGTGGATTTGGAGGAGATGAAGTGGATTTTGCTTTATTTGGATACTACAAAAACATCACTACAATTTACTAAGGCTTGTGAAAAATTACAGGGCTTCATTGTGGCTTATTTTGGTGCGAATTTGGATACACTAACAAGTTTGATAGTAAATTTTTTAATCAGTTGGTTATCACAACTACAAATCATATCGGCCTAATTCATGATAGAAATATGACATATAACAAATTATGAGGTTGGCAGGGAATGGATTGACTAAACAGCATATTGAAAGAATTAGAAAAATAACAAGATGATTGGCAGTTTTTGTTGTTAGGCTGCCATATATTTAGCTAAATATGTACCATTCCATTTCCAAGGCAAAGCTAATAGTCATGACTGGAGGTATATCATGGTAGGGATCTCCTAGACAAATGTGTTAGGATTTGTATTTCTATCATTTACCAAGAATATTCCCTTCAACATACCATTTAAGGTTACAATTAGAATGACAAAAGTATTTTTAATTTTGTGTGAGAAGCCATTTGCATCAAACAATATATTTCTATTGAGAATGTTATTTAATCCCATATTCCCAAGTGTAAGAAGATACTTCTACTGTATAACATATCAACAAGTTTTGATCACTTTTAAATTGAGTTTTATTAAGTTCAACTTCAATGATGATGTTTATGCTATAAGCTGTTGTTATCAATTTTGGAGAGCTAGGGCACAATTGCAAGCGAAATTGCCATGCAATCATTGTTTTAATCATCTATCTACTAAGTAAACTAAGTGATGTTTGAGGTATAATTTTAAGTGGGGCATATGAAGTTGAGAATTAAGATATGACTCTCCCTTTGTCCAGTTTGAATCTTGAAATAAGAGGAACCACAAATTAAGGTACAATTGAGGGGGATCCAATTCTCAAAGAGGCCAGCATACTTGTCAAAAAGTCCAAGTTAAAATTTGCACTGGTGCATATTGTCATGGTGCATATTGACATTTTGTCAAGGTTGGGCATATGAAAATAAATTTGTCATAGAGAAGAAGGTGAACAAAAAAGAAGAGTCTTTGAATGTTGTTACAAAAGATATTCATGATGCATTAGTCATCAATATTGAGTTTAATGGATTAATGGATCTTGAACTTAGGTGTTTATTTTCACTCTATTTTACCAAATGAGTTTATATGTGAAAAGTTCTATCATGGAGATGATAATATAAGCTTTATGTTTGTTGGTGATGTTCAAATAAAAAACTGTCAATACAATTAGGTGGAAGCTTCAAAGGATGAGACATTTTTTGAAGCTTAAAGAAGAATATGATCATCGTTGAACAACTGATGAAGAATGATATAACTGACCTTCATTACTAATAATTGTGATACCGTTCTAGGGTTTCTAAATGTATTTGTGAATGTAAAAAGACGTTAGGAAAGTTGTAGGAGGGGTAAGAGATAAGGAGGATGGATGGCGGCTGAAATTCCGGCGCGGATGAAAGAAGGCAATGAACCGAAAATGATAATAACGGCTCTCCTGCCAATTTGGTACAAGTTGAATGACGAAGGAGACCTTCAAAGTCCAGGAGAGATCACCAATTTGATCCTATCAGACTACATATACTGCCTGAAAAAAATCCAAAGAAGCAGTGGTCCAACAAAGAAATTCTCGAGAAAACATCTCTAAATAACATGACAATAGTCAAAAGCCTTCAATCATAATATAACAACATATAAATAGTTCTTAAGTAAAAACTCCATTTACAAATAAGAAATATAGGAGATAAGGCACAGGAAATAAATCGAAACGAAAAGAACCATGTTGAAAATATAATGAAATCGGCAAGGTCCAACGACATGTCCTGCAACTGTGATCACGGGATCGTGATTCCGTTATATGTAGAATCTCGCATCACAAAATTTCTTTTGGTTTCATGGTTTTGCAGGCTGACAGATCCTGTATCAACTTAGGAGGTGATTAATAATTTTATGTTGATTTCTTGCGAGAATGAGAATTACGAACTATATATGACATCAAAACTAAAATAATGGGAGCAATAATAGATTGAAATACTGATTCATACACATGGCATCAAAGATCGAGACTTAAAATGTGAGAAATAGATGATGTTGATTCCAAAAGTAACTTGTCAAATTTGAAGTATTTGGATTTTAGTTTTTTAATGATTTATTTTTGGAAATTATATAAAAAATTAATTATTTTCTCTGTCTTGAAGGAAATCTAAAATGCAAAACGTCGAAATTATGTATGCTAAAGTTTGAGGATGATCCCTAATGATCACTTGGTGACTTCACTAAGTCATCTTTATTGATGTCTCAATATAAATTGTATGGATTTATTTCTTAAAAAAGTAAATATGATGTAATTGCTTATTTTTAAAATAAAATAGCCTTGTGAAAATTGATTCCATTGCAAAGATAAAGTGCTTAAGATCATATCATGTATGAGAATGTATTAATTCTTAGAAATTTTTGCTCAATTTTTGTTTAATTCTTGAGAAGGGCAGTTCAAAGAACAACACCATAATGGAATGGAATTGTTGAACACGTGAACAAAATTCAAAATGAAAGCGCTAAAACCATAAGATTACATGCCGGATTGCCCATAATTTTGTAGGTGGGTTCACGAGCACTATTAATTATTGGAATGATGGAGGACCCTCAGTTCTATGCTACGAGAATATGAAGAGTTTTGGACTGACAAGGAGGTAAACATTTCTCATTTAAAGGTTTGTATTGTCTTTCTTATGTGCATGCAAACTATATTGATAAAGATGAGCTAGATCTCAAATTTGTAAAATGCTATTTCATTGGATAATAAATTGATGATTTTTAACTATAAATTCTATGTGATTAAACTTGAAAGAATATCTCAAGTATTATTATTTATTTTAATGAAGTCATCATGTACAAAAAAGGAGTTTAACAATGTTAGGAAGGAGGACCTTCAGAAGTGAACAAGTGGTCTCAGAGTCAATGATTTTTTTGGGTGCATGTGAATAGTGCTGTTCATGGTTTCCATGCCTCTTGTTTTTTTTTAAGTATGATGGTTTAACAAAACTCAAAAGCCGGTGACCTCTAAAACAGTTACTCATTCTTGTGTAAGCTCTTGGTTCATGATATTTGATAATGTTAAAAAAATGTGTTTGTTTGAGAGTAAGTGATAACTGATGTGGAGAGCTCTCACTCGAGGGGTAGATTGTTAACATACAGGAGAATATTACGTTTAGTGTCATATCAAATAGGTTAAAAATGTATTGGTATGAAAATACCAAGCTATTGATACACTTAGAGATTTAACTTTTGAGTTGAAATAAGTTTGTATCTTGATTTATCAGACCCTACTTTGATTCCACTTTATTTCATACTCCCAAAAACTATAAACTCGCTCTACCTGATGAAGGTAGACTACCCAATTCAATTATTTATATGGAGATTATCCCCAACTTCATTAAATTTAAAAGAACTATCCAATTCTACGTTTAATATGGAGGGTACCCAACTTTATTGAGGTTTCTAAGAAGATGAATAGATCAAATCATCTTTCTGAAAGGCAGCCTCTGTACTCGCTGATATTAGATTCATCTTTAACAATAGCTGTAATTGTGATTTGGCTTGGTTTTCACCGTTTGTTTGATTGAAGGATCAAAGTATTCTTGTTAAGGAGCATTTTAATTTAGCCCACAACTGAGAGATAGCATGGTTTATCTTTAGATCTATAGTTTGCGAAATTATGAAAACATCATTAACCTAAATGTTTATATACTTAAAGTGGCAAGATAAAAGGACTCCCATTGGACCTTCTTCCCCTCATCTTCTTCTCAGATTTACTTCTGCCCCGGTGGATTCTTGGTTATTTGTCCTTGTGGATCTGATGATTCCATGTTCTCTTTCCCGAACCCATTTCATTGGATTGGACATTAACACTCACTTGACAGTTGGAGTTTCTTCATGGGGACTGTAACAGTTGGGTAAGATTAGTTGTTTTATTTCTTGAGTCTTGACTATGCGTTTGAAAGAAGCGAGCCTGAGTTTAAAGCTATCTTCTTCAAACCGCACAACTGGCTCATGATTATTTTCGGGCATGCAGCAATGCTTATTTTGCTCCATCTTGTTGCATTGAATTATAGGTCGCATGATTTAGTTTTTGAGCTGTCACGAAGATTGTTTTTTCACTTTATTTTTATGGGGGTCCTGCCAGGAAGCTGTGATATAGCTGTAATTTCATCGCCAATGAGGCATTTTTGATTGAATCATTTACTCAAAATATTTGTGAAATAACTGGATTTACTTTTGATGGTTTTTCCACCATTTTTAACAACATAAACTCACAAAATTTCATTTAACATCACTCTTATTCTGCATCAGACGTTTTGTGAAGTCGTGTTTGTTTTTTTTCTGTACTGCTGTCTGAAGTGAAGAGGCAGCTTCTTATGAAATGTGAGTTCGGTTAACAATAGATTTTATTCATTTCATATAATCTATATAATTTGCTGCTTGTATGACGATTTACAGGTTGAATAAAGAACCACCGAATTTGACTTTTAGAAAGAAGGACAAGGGTGGCATCAATCTTACATCAACAGTTACAAACACACACTTGGACCTTGAAACTGTGAAAGCAATCTGTGGTGAATATAGGATTCATAATGCAGACATCACCCTCCGATATGATGCTACTGCTGACGATCTTATAGACGTTATCGAAGGAAGTCGAATTTATACGCCTTGTATCTATGTAGTGAACAAGATTGACCAAATAACACTTGAAGAGCTGGAGATTTTAGACAAGCTTCCTCATTATTGTCCAATCAGGTACTGCGGAATACATCCATCCATCCATACATACATACATCCATGCACGCATGCATGCATCTATATATAGGTAGATATAGATATAAATTTGTAGATAAACTTTAATGTATATTAATCTCATGTATTTTTTTTATGTAGCGCCCATCTAGAATGGAATCTTGATGGCCTGCTAGAGAAAATATGGGAGTATCTTAATCTAACTCGCATATACACCAAGCCCAAAGGAATGAATCCAGATTACGAGGATCCTGTAATCTTGTCCTCAAAGAAAAGAACTGTTGAAGACTTCTGCAATAAGATTCACAAAGACATGCTCAAGCAGTTTAAATAGTGAGTGCAGTCACATTAGTCAACTTTTGAGCTACCACTTATGAGTTTTTTTTTGCTCATTCATGTATCTGTGAACTGTCCAGTGCTCTGGTATGGGGGTCAAGCGCCAAACATAAACCTCAGCGGGTTGGGAGGGTAACATGTCTTATTAACTCGGGTTTTAATCTTTCTGTGATGTTGGCCACATAGTTTACTAAAGCTTGTAATGCCTGATGTAGGAACATGAGTTAGAGGATGAAGACGTCGTTCAAATTATAAAGAAAGTATAAAAAAAACTTGAAGATTCCAATAGAGTATGCATTGAATTAGCTCGCAGCAGCAGCAATATGAGCAAGAGACCGGTTAGTTCTGGAATCAATTCTGATAATCTGGGTTTAAGTTGCGTATATATTTCTGGATGTCAGCCTGATCAGGTCCAGTGCATATTTTTTTAATATTGATGGTGCTTTGAATCGTTTAGGTTTGTCCTTTATTTGCGTTTATATGAACATTTGCTATGACGTTAATGTTTCTCCTGCAATGCATGAGCCTTGCATTGTTATAGCATATGGTGGACAGTTTGGAGCTGGTAACAGTTTTGGATTTGAGAATAACAAAGCTAACAAAATGTTTTTGGATTACCATTTTAAAAGGCAATAATTTGGTTTGGTTACAATGCATCTCAAAATCGTTGAATTAGTTTTGGCATGATCACAATACATGAGTAATCAGTCAAATTTTGTTTACACTCATGTCAAAGTAAATTCAATGATATTGAAATTCACGATGACTAAATTTGGGTTAGAATATCCTTAACACAAGTGTTCTTCATTTTAAAATCTTTTATTGGCTATTTACAACTCAATAATTTTAAATGATGAAAGCTTAGAAAATGTACTTTTATGACAAGTAATAAAATTAACAAAAAATATCATGAAGAAAAGGTATGGATAAGGCTTGACCGAAATATTTAATGGGTAAATTTGTCATTTTGTGTACCATTTAAGAAGTCATTCATCATTATTAGAATATGACAAACCCTAGTCGTTATTGCTTATTATTAGTTTTTATTTTCTTATTATATATTTCCCATTTATTTTATTCAGTTTTATTTCTTTTTTATTTGTTTTATTTTGTTTTTTTTTCTTTTGTTGGGTCTATTGTAATTGGGTTTAAATACCCCTCATTCTATCAATAATATTATGCCGCTCTAGTTTCTAAAATTCACATGGTATCAGAGCCATGGTTCTAATCGTAGCAGCTGTCGGGCCTTTTTCTAGCCAATCGAATCTCCTTCCAGCTGGCCTGATCTGGTTCTTGCTATTCTTGCAACGGTTCTTCCTAGCTGGGCTCCCACTGCTGCTCCTCACGCATATATTTCTAGCCGATTCTTCTTCATGGCTTGCCTTCCTACGATTCTTCAGCTCTTAATGCGATAACCAAGTATACTGTAGCATTTTTTCTTCCCGACTTACCTTCCCAGCCCGCTTTTCCCTTGATTCTTCCCAGCTCGCTCTTCCCGCGACTCTTCCGCTGCGAGGACCAACCAATCCAATTTCTCTCCAGCAGTCGAAACACACTTATGTCTCGATAACCCAACATTAGCTTTGGCTCAGTAGGAATCATGGAGAACTTTTCCATCACTTAGCCTCTTTCTGACACTGTACTTGAGTCTACCAGAGGTTCGACACCAATCTCAATCCATCCACAATGCGGATGACCGAAATATTACATGAACTTCTTAATCACCACCCATAAGCTGAACGGAAATAACTTTCTCAAATAATCTCAAGTGGTGACTTTGTTCATCAAAGAATGTGGGAATTTCGATCATCTCACATGTATGATTCATGTGCCTCCAAAGACTAACCCAGTGTATGGAGCTTGGGAAGTAGGGAACTCCATGTTCATGTCATTGTTGATCAACTCCATGAAAACTTCGATTGACTGTTCATATATGTTCCTCCCTTCAGCTAGTACCCTCTGGACGACAGACCGTAATACCTATTTAGATTTAAGAAACTTCAAAGAACTCTATGATGTGTCTAAGAAAATTTAGGAGGCAAAACAGGGGCCAAGAACCGTGACCCAATACTATAATGACCTTGTTGCACTATGGATGAAATGTGACATGTACTACAACTACACTTGCGATTCTTCGACCTACATTTCTCTCTTCTACAAGATTGTAGAAAATGATCGCATGTTCCAATTTCTGGTTGGTCTTAACAAACACCTAGATGAAGTTTGGGCTCGTATTCTTGGTCGGGAACATCTTTCTTCCACTCGCTCTACTTTCACCGAGATTCATCGGGAAGAGAGTCGAAAATTTGTCATACTCGTTCACCTTGATCTCGAATAGTGCTCAGCCCTCGTCTATGCCACCTCAGACTGACCACCTCACTTATGATTATTCTTACAAATCCAACAACACTAGAGACAAGTGTTGGAAACTTCACAGTAAACCGATATACAAGCTTTCGACCAAATCTTCTGCTACCAAGGTTCTCACGGCGACGTCTGAATCTACCACAGTTCAACTGACTCCTACCCGGAAAACTCGAAATCCTTCAAATCCCTGAAAAATCAAATGGAGCAATTAATCAAGCTACTTGGAGCTACTTAATTCTCTATGAGTTCGTCGACCTATCACATTCGACAAGGTACTCTTCCTATGACTCACAGGTTTTTCCTTATCCAGTCCATGGATTGTTGATTCAGGTGACATAGATCACATGACTGGATAATTCAAAGCTTTCTAGACTTACTATCCGTGCTTTGGGAAAGATACTGTCAGAATTGCGTATGGCCCCTGTAGTTCCATTACTGGTAAAGAGTCGGTTGTATTAACGTCTGATCTAACTCTGTAGTCTATTTTATATGTTCCTCTATTGTAATGTCACTTGTTATATGTCATCAAGTTGACGAATGATATTGATTGCGTTTTTAGTTTCTTATATGATGGTATGTTTTCCATGATCATTGTTCGGGGAGAATGATTGGAATTGCCAAGAGAGTAGCTGGACTCTACTACTTCCAAGTGAAGATCATGAAGAGTGAGAACACATCACTCGGGAGTTGTAGTTTATCTCGAGTTATTGAATGTTCCATTGTGTTGTTGTATTGTCATTTGTGTCATCTTAATTTTCAATATTTAATAAATTCGTATCCTTTGATGCTTTCTAATAAAAACCTTTCTAATTTTGATTGTGAGACATGTCATTTAGCCAAACATAATTAGGTCCATTACCCACATCACACTTACATACATTCTGCTCATTTCTCTCTCATTCACGTGACATATGGAGACTCTCACACTTTTAGTTACACCAAAAACGGTGGTTCCTGACTTTGATTGATGACCACACTTAGATAACGTGTCTACATTTTAAAAGATAAATTAGAGGTTGTTTTCACCTTCCAAAGGTTCTACACATTCGTTTTAACTCAATTCAAAACTACCTTTCATGTTATTCAGACCAATAATAGCCATGATTTTTTCAACTCTATTTTGGGTGAATTCTTGGTGAATAAGGGCATCCTTCACCATAGGTCATGTATGAACACTCAACAAAATGGGATAGCTGAGAGGAAAAACTGTCATCTCCTCAACGTTGCTCGATCCATTATGTTTCAATCCAATGTCTTGAAACGGTTTTGGAACGATGTCATTCTCTTTGCCACCTATCTCATAAATAGTCCCTTCTAAAATTCACTAATTTTCGGGCCCCTTAGCCATCTTGATGTCATGCTTCCATGCCAATTAGGACTTCTCCACATTAGATCCCAAGATTTTTTGGTGCACTGCTTTGTTTGGAGCACTGCCCCCACTCGGAGTAAACTTGATCCCGTATGCATAAATTGTATCTTCCTAGGGTACCGTCACTCAAAAGGGGTATCAGTGCCTTAATCCTACCACAAACAATATCTATGTAAGTGTTGATGCCTCTTTTGAAAGTGCGCCAAATTTTTTCAGCTCAGCCCCAAGTGAGGGGGAGCTTGGCTTCTTAGACACTGTCCCTATCCTACTCTTATGGATGTCCTTCCATTGTTCCTGCGATCGAGTCATCTGTTCCGTTGAGTGCACCATCTTCTCTTTTCACTATCCGTGTCGGCACACCCTTCCCAATGACCCTACTCTGGAGTTTGCTACCACCTTACAAGAACTTGACTACTCTCTATGAGACATCCTCAGAGGTGAGTTCTCTAAGTAAGGTTTGCAATCAGACATGCTCTCTCTATTCTATGGCAAAATATGTCTCTTTCCGCAATTTATTGCCTCCTACCGAGCATTTGCTACTGCCCTGATGGACCATCATATCCCAGTTACTATTGAGGTTGCTCTTGCTGATCTAGTTTAACGACAATAATAGAGGAGATGAATGCTCTTCGGCGAAACCATATGTGGGACGTTGTTGATCTTTCTCAAAGTAAGAAAGCTGTGGGGTGCCGATGGATTTTCAACATCAAGTTTAACTCCGATAGATTCTTTGAAAACAACAAAGCTTGATTGGTCACCAAAGGGTACTCACAAGCTTATAGAGTTGACGATGATGATATATCTGCTCTAGTGGTTAAATTAAACACTATTCGGGTCTTGTTGTCCCTCGTGGTGAATCTAGACTGGCCTTTATTCCAACTAGATGAAGAGACATTTGCTGTCACGAAATGCGTTCTTGAATGAAGAGCTTACAGGAGATATACATGTATCTCCCTCATGTCTTCGACTTTATTTCCTCCAGAAGGCAAGAGTATAGACTGCGAAAGTTCTTCTACGGGCTAAAGCAATCCCCAAGGGTTTGATTTAGCAAGTTCATAAAGATGGTCGTGGGCCATGATTTTACTCAAAATTAATCAAATCATATTCTCTTCTTCCAGCATTACTTTAATGGCCATGCAGCCATTATTGTATTTCTATAATAAGGTCATCCCATCCGAATTAGGCTTCATCATATTGAATCTTTTGGTTTGACTGGCGGCTTTAATTTTATGGAGGCTTAGCGGCTTTGGTTCTAATTCTCACTGTTCTTGTTCTTTGCAGCTCATTGTTGCTGTACTTTTTTTTTTTATATAAATTTTTTTGAGCTGTAATAAATTTAAATTCGACAAGAAAATAATGGCGATAATACTTTAGAGTGAAGCCCGACCTTGATGCAACCAATGATGAGAATAAATTTTCTATTGGGAGAGTCAATTGGAATGGGTCACCATAATATACTTATTGAGCACCATGCTTTATGGTTCCTGCGATGCCCTCCAAGTTATTTTATCATGAGTTTAAGTAAATGCCTTTTTGCCTTTTTGGCGACCACAAAATAAGTACTATGTAATTTTTAAAATTACTTTGCCAATCTACCCAATATTAGTATGCATGCGTTCATGATGTTGAGATGTGTGATGCATGTTTGGATCATTAATTGGAGACATAGGTATACTTGAGCTAGCTTGAGTTCGATAATGACACGATTAGGTTGACTTAATGGCACTTTTGTTTTATGGGGATTTTGATTATGGAAGAGCATGATCTATGTCATGTCTTGTTGATAAATACTAGGAATCTAAATACATTTTTAAACATTATAATAAGTCCATCAATCATTCATTACGGGGTGATTTATAAAGTTTGTGATGCCGGTTGAATACTCTAAACATCGAGAGTTGTTTCAACATCATTCATATTCTTCGCTACCTTTGAAGCTCTTACAAAATTGTAATGTGTCGCAATCTTTATCTTTTTATATTTTCACAAGAAAATGTAAATTATTTTAGTTTGATAAGATCATGCGACTTTTTGTTCCTTGATGACTTTTTTAAACAAAATAATATTAAGCTTATGTTCCACTCTTCCATAGTTTGTTTGAGCGAGAGAAAATAAGCTAAATCAGCTGAGATGGTTCATCGTTTTATGGACTCCATTTTCTACGCACAATAGTTATCTATAAAACTAGGGTGGGTGAAAGCTGCATCAGCACTATGATCGTTATCAGTTGACTGAGACCATACAATTCAATTAGTGAGCATGATATTTGCCAGCGAATTGTTCTAAGTATGCAATTTTATGAGTGCTCGGACTTGGTGCTTCAAATTCTTTATTTTTTTTTATTCAATTAACATGTCATGCATTTTGGTCTATCATAATTAACACATTTTTTGTTGATCCAAATTTAATGAGCCATCTTGATATATCACAAGTACATGCAGGCCACCTGATGAGCTTAAGAATCATCCAGATAGAACATATATTTGCAGCTTAACAAATCTTTTTTACAAGGGCCTATGAACTGTTGTAAAAAAAATAATAATAAAGGACGCAAGTAGTACTAATATTTGGAATGAAGCCTGTAACCTACATGAACTTAGAAATAAGTTTCATGCTTATGTTTTCACATATCTGTAGGTTATATGTAGTTACATAGAAGTTATATGAAGGTTATAAGGGATATAACACGAATATAATGCCGATATAATGACCATATAACCTCTATTATGTACGCAATTCTGCTTATGTCCCATGAGAAGAAGGCTTCAAGCCCTGGTGCAACAAACGAAATAGCTCGTGAGCTTTCTCCTCCCCTGCAAATAAATTTAAGAAATAATCATAAAATACCAATTTTTTTTTGTAATCACTTCAATTATTTTAAAAAAAAAAGGTATAAGCATATAACGCGTTAAGTTTGATCAAAGTTCAAATAATAATAATGTTTTAGCACCCAAATGATATATATATTTTTTATATCATATTGGCATATATGAAACATATTCTCAATTTAAATAAAATCATACACAATTCATCGGAGAAATATTGTTTAAAAATTTGTGTTTTATTTCTCCTTATGTGGCTCCCTTCTTTAATTTTTAAAATAATCAAATTCAAATAAATATGTATATATATATAAATGTTTTATTTTTCACAATGAATATCTTGTTGATTGATAGCAGATTTAATAAAATAAAATTATTTTGTTAATGTTTTTTTTTTAAAATGGTGGTTAATGATTATAATATGCGAATTAAATCGTTAATTTGCAAAAAAAAAAAAAAATCTCTCTAATAACTTGAGTCATGACTGACTCACAAGCTCGGCTTGCCTATCAAAACACAAGCTCAAAGGGTGAGCTCATTTAATATACAGGCTCGAGATTGTAGCCGCAATTCAATAAGCTCAGTCAAGAACTCGTTAGCTAGGCAGAATTGCAGCCAGTTAACGCTTCACTAGCACCCCCTAGGTTAGATTGTGCGGGCAATTTCTAATGTGCCTTCGTGATTCCACTAACTTGCTCCTTTCTGCTTCTTCAACAACGTGCTTATTTGATTAATTTAGGACACTTATTAAGGTTCTTCGAATTTCTAGGTGTAACATTACCCAAGAACAAACAAAATATAAAAAGATTCAGATTCACCCAGATTCTTTACAAGCGAAATTACCATATTAAAAATCGGTTTCTTAAAGGAAACAGATCGTATATAAAGCTTTGATCTACCCGACTTTACCCGATTGAAAAACACAGTTATGAAACCATTACTTGAAGACAAGCCCGAGCAAAAAACTAATCGCTAAAGCATCAAATGAACCTTTCTGTTTTAAAACTAAAAGGACTCATTAAATTTTTTAGATTAATTAATGCAAGCATTAAGTACTAAAGACTAGAAGCAATCCGAAATTTGTTTCCGCTTATTAAAAAAAAAAAACAAAAATAGTCATAAAATTTAGGAGAATATTTTGAAAAAAAAAAAGAGAGAAAAAGAAGGGACTATTTAAGAACTCATCAATCAACCTAAACCAACCAACCAAGCCCTAGTGTTCTGTTGTAACAGGATCAAAGTATATTCAACTCACCGAGGGAGAGTGCTGGTGGTGTATCGCCGGAGTTACAGCGGCGCCTGAAAGAGAGACGTCGGAGGCGACCTTGGATCGGTCATGGAGCTTCTCATCCTTTTTGGATCCGTGACGAAGATCTTCCTCGTTTCCAATGGAGATGCACGAGTAATCGGACTTGTTCTGCTTCCGCATCTGTCGAAGCTTGGAGAAATCCAATGAGTAATCCGGCATCCCCTTCTGGTTTTCCCAGTCCCCGAACGCCGGTACTGACATCCAATCCACCTTTGTCCCCTGCAATTCCATCAATCCACCATTCAATTCGCAGTAATTTTCTCCAACAAATCGATTGACGCCAATCTCAGTGAAGTGATTTCAGAGAAATTGCTCTATAAAATAAATTTAAAATTAAAAAATGAGAGGTACCTCCGTACTCCCCTCCATTGATTCGTTGAAGGAATCCCTGAAGCAAAAATCGCGGGGAAAGATAGAGAGTGGACTGAGGAAGATGAGTTTATATATACTGCTTCGAAACTAAAATACCACTGACATATAATAAAATCACAACTTTGCCACTGCGTCCTTTTCTTATGAAATTGTACGGGACAATTCAAATCTGCCGTAGATTTTTGCTTAGAATAATAATCGACGTAGGAAGATGGAGTTCGTATAGATGTTTATTATGCGGGACGGTTGGTAAATAAGTCGGCTTACTATCTAGAAGGACAGCTGGATTCCGCGCGGAAATTCGGTGTGAAAGGCGTGAACTGATTGGCAAGTTGTTCACTGCCGCCTTCGCGGCACTTCATTATGATAAGTTATATTTTTATTTTAAAATAGGAGTTTTTATAATATCTCTCACAAAATTTTTATTTATTCAGATATCTAACCTTTAGAATTTTATAATTATTTACTTAGAACTCAAATATTTAACATAAAATAAAAAAAATATCTATAATTTACTTTTAAAAATAAATATATCTTTCCATCAATATATGCTTTATGATATTAAAATGTTAGATATATAAATACAAGAATTATGTGATATGTAAATGTAATAATTGCATTTCCATTTTGCACTTGAGGTGGATTTGGTTTTGACCGTGTGCTTACTCCTAACATAATTGTTCATGTGGCTTATTTTAAAAAAAAAAAAAAAAACTTAATGTTTCATTAACTAGAGAATCATAGCTCTCAACTAAGTTAATATAAGTAGTAGTTAACTATATGATATCATAATAGGTGTAAACTAAAATTGATTATGGTAGACTTAGTCTTGCATTGGAGAGGGTCAATAGGGGCAACCGTGGAAGAGTGTGTTGGAGGGCAAGACAATTACAAGTCTAGATGTTATTAAGCAAATATACTAGAAAAAAAAAAATCAATAGGGGGTTAAGTTTAGCAAGCAATGAAAGAAAAATCATGTTAATCATTCGCTTAAAGTAAGAAAGAAAATTATACAAATGAAAGCTAGCAGGCCCCCGAGGCTATCATGAAAATATTTTTTTACAAGAATAGAGGATTGATCAACTTGAATTCATCCTCAAATGTTAAAGGCAATTAAAATTATCCTACTTTTGAAAAAAGTTCTAAATGATTTGAAATTGGCATGCAATGGAGGTTTTTATGATAGTCTCTATTTAAAATGATTGAGAATAAATAATTAATCATTGACTAGCGAATGAAAGTACTTACGACAAGTCATATCCTAATAAACAAAGAGTGCGGTTGAAGGATCAAAATTGGGACATGATTGAAAACAATCATGTCTTCTTTTACAAGGTCAGATACAGCTCAATAGTTAATTATAGATGTCTACAAAAACCACAACAGTTGATTGAAGTTTTAGGAGACAACACAAGGAGAAGCTTGGACATGTAGAGAGAGAGGCTATTAACATCAAAATAAATTTTAACATCATTATGACGTAGGATCATAAAATACTAATATGGCGAACTCAAGAACAATAAAATTTCAAGATTTGAAATTCTTAGTTCAAACATTTGAATGCTCTAAGATGTGTTCAACTTATGAAATTTGCATTTACTTACATTATCATTGTTAAAATTTGCATTTTAGTGCTCACAATTAGGAAAAAAAAATACAATCAAAATGATCAGGATTTTCCAAATGCATTTGCTTCTATGATCCATTCCATTCTTCTTTTTTATAATTTGAAAACAACAATCTTAATTATTATGTAATTGAGAAGAAATGGTATCATTTGCAAAGTAAGAAAATAAATATTCCTTAGAAGGATGATGTCTCTAATGTGATCTTGTTGTGTACATGAATGTATCATGCTAAGTCCCACATACATATTCCTGATGTCAGCTGTGTATATAATTTGTAAAATATGCAAAATGTTAGATTTATTTACAAATATAGTTACAAAATACTACGTTTTCTTACTTAGTCGCATTGGATGTTTATGTCATCACTAATTAATATTTTTTAAATTGGCGTTAAATTTTGATTTTTATTGTTATGAAAGTTCAGTTATAGTCCATTCTAGTATACTGAGTACTTTGGCTGATTAAGGTTAATTTCATTTTATTGTGTTAAAAAACATGTATAAATATATTTACCAGCATAAAGCTCATATAAAGTATTTAAATTTGACACATTAAATAAATAAAATTTTAAAATTTAGTTGAATTTGAGCTAATTGTCAAGCATCAATAACTGTAAACATATTTATGACTCTCTATATATAAAAACAAGACTTTTTTTTATGGAGTATTAATAACTTTATACATATATATGACTATATATCAAAACAAGAAATTTTTATACAAAGCCTGACATGGAGACCGGCACGTCACACAAGCTGTGTAATTATACTGTTTTGGTGAACCGAGTCCACCCACCAAAGTGATTGAACTAAGCTGATCACTTGTCGATGCCCGAAGCATCAAGTTTTATCCCTACCATGAGGGCAACCTAGCCATTAAAGAGGGATAGCTATAAAAAATGATCATCCTTATTTGCAAAGAATGGGAGTCCAAATTTCTTTAAAGGCACTGCATAATACTCACGTCATTGTCTTTTCACGAAGACATTACAGATGGGTGCAGTGGTGTATGAAATGTATTTTTTTTATCTTTTTCGTCTTTATGTATAAAAGGAAAGTCAAGAGAGAAAGAAGCGACATAATGACCATTTAAGAGAACTACTCTCTCTCTCTTCTTTTTATCTCACTCCCCTTTCTCTCTCTCTCCCTCTCTTTCTAGAGGAAACATTGTCATCCAAAAAATCTCATCCGAGCCATACTTCCGACTTATCGGAAGTTCAAGCTCTCGCGATAAAAACTGGGTACACTCAGCTCAAGATTCACATTCATCTCATTTTTCCACCTTCCTTCTAAGAACAGAATCTTTATCGACTTGCATATATTCAGGAGCAATACAAAACCCTATCTCTTAATATAATAAACAAGAAGAAGATTTTTTATCGACAGCCCAATATTAAAAGATTCATATCAATATTAATCGAAGGCTTTCCTTCACTTCAGCTTCATAAATAATGTCGGCTAAATTCTGTAAAATAACCCAAAAATATATAAAAAAAAATTAAAATAAATTAGATAGATCCTATATTTCATGCCGAACGCGAATTATGGAATTTGCGACAAAAGATTTTAATGGAATAATTCAAAAATATGAAGCGATTATTTAATTTTTATTTAATGATGAATGGAGATGCTTTATAAATATTAAAAATTCGAAAAAAACAAAAATGATGTGTTTTTTCAGATTAATAAGCTTAAGAAAATGACGTAAATATCTAAATTTCTTCTACAATAATTTAACATGTTTCAATGCGTTCATACAGCGGCGGAAGACAAAGTCTGTAAAATAAATTTGGACAATATAAAATCATAATGCATTAATTAAGCAAGTCCTGCAGATTGAAAGCTTACACTATCAATCAATAGGTATTTAAGTTCTATGATGGAACTAGAATTTAAAAAGTGGGTTGGGAGGGGAGAAATAAAATAATAATTAAAATAAATTATTATTAAAATTTTAACTTAAATAAATAAGATAAAAGAATAGCGAAGAATAACCAATAAAATAAAATCTCTTTTTATATAGTTGATTGGTTACCAAAAAAATTCCATCTGACAAAGATTTCAAGGCGTAACATGAATCCCAAAATAATTTTTTAAGCAAAGAACATTCAAATTTCATTTCGAGCACTGATTTTGACAAGTTTAATGTCAAACTAACCGGTTGGACGAGACGAAGACAATGATATTGAAATTGGTCTAATCCGAGTCAAATCAAATCTGGATCGAATTGTCAAGTTATTTTTGGAAGTTTCTAGTTCCCAAGTGGGAGGTCAAGCATATTTCAAATTTGACAATATTATAGTCGAATCGAGCATCTTAACGAGACGAATCCAATAAGCCAAAGATTTCTCAATTTCGATAACGTTAACACATTCAAATGTCCATAAAACTATCCAACAGAGGAATCTCTCCTAGTCGTTTGATGGAGGGGTCCTAATTTCTTTTTTATTTGCAGGGATACCACTCTCAAACTTGATAAATAAAGCCTTACCCCCTTCATGTAAGAGGGGACTTGGACTTTAAAGAGAAGAGAAAGAGTCAATTTCCGGAGCCATTTTGGACTGAAGGCATGACAAACACATCCTGTCGACCACTGTTTGCTAGCCATCGTTGACCAAATTTTACTCGCTATTATTTGCCATTGACGGACCTTGCAAAGTACAACACAATAACACACCCAAATACTATGCAACGATACACCCTGAAGTCAATGCAACGACGAGCCCAAAAAATGGTGCAACGACGTGCCCCGAAAATGGAACAACAATATGCCCAAAAGATGGTGTAGCGACGCTCCTCAAAGAAGACATAACTTCTCGCAATAACTACTTACAAGCGTCATACTTAGAATGCAATGACCTTCCTTGAACTTCTGAAGTTCTCTCCTCAGAGCTCCCCACTACGGCCAATGGCCTACGCGGTTCACTGAAATTGTGTGTAGCCCCGTGCTCTGTCCTTAGCAACCAACTGATGCTACTACAACCCCCCACTACGACCTGTGTGACCAACTATGACCTACTTGACTCATAGCTCATAAATCTTCTAACCTTGAACTCTGCAGCCGACATACATATTTACAACTCCCCACTACGGCCTATGCAACCAACTAATGCTACTACAACCCTCCACTATGATCTATGTGACCAACTATGACCCACTTGGCTGATAGCTCATGAATATTTTAACCATGAACTCTACAGCCTACAGACATATTACAATTCTCCACTACGACCTATGCAACCAACTAATGCTACTACAACCCTTCACTACGACCTATGTGACCAACTATGACCTACTTGGCTCATAGCTCATGAATATTTAACCTTGAACTCTGCAGCCTACATACATATTTACAACTCTCCACTACGACCTATGTGACCAACTATGGTCTATGCGGTTTACAGCTAATGCAGCTCCTAACTCCAGCTTCTTCGATCTACGAATGTTATTATAGCTCCCCGCTGTCCCACGTGATCAAGTACAACCTAAGTCACACACAGCACCCAACTCCACCCTTTGCTGACTACAAACATTATTACAACTCAACACTACAACCTACGTGATAAATCGCGACCTATGTGGCTCACAGCTCATGTAACTCCAAACTCTGGCCTCTACGGCCTATCAACATTATTACCCACTACGTACCATGTGACCAACTATGTCTTACGTGGCTCACAACTAAGCAACTCCCAACTCTGGCCTCTACAGTCTAAGAATTCTATCACAACTCCATACCACGACCGTGGCAACCAATCAATGCTCCTAAAGCTACCACATACGACCTACATTGATAACTACTATCATGACTGGTGATACGATCACCATAGCAAACAACTACGATCTTCACAACCCGTTATGACTATCTTTTCTGAAATATCGTCGTACATCAATTTTCTAATTCAGTATTCCCTAATTCAATCTATTGTAGTTTTAATTACATAGTAGATTACTTTGACTGTGCTAGGTCTGATAATTTCTTTTTTTTCAAGATTTTCAAATAAAAATTATGGTATCTTCTCTCGTTACTTTTCTGTTATCTGCGTGTGTGTGTGTTGGATCTCATACTATGATGAGACACTAATTCATTATTCTACCATCGCGATCTTACGACACACATCACTTAATATCTTTTTTTCGAGAATAATATAGGTTGAATGCCAAATGACTAATTATTCATTATATTCACATATTCGTAATTAATAGATAGAAACTAAAAACATAAAAAAAAAGTAAATCTGCTTAGATATGAGAAAATCTGCTTAGATGGCACCAACCAATCAAAGTGAGATAACAGTGATGAATAGTAATTGCATTGAAGAAAAAAATGATTAAATAAAACATGATCAATTGAACAGTAAATTACTCAATGATATTAATATAAATTCCCTCAAGAAAAAAAAGAAAAAAAAATCCGTAAAGAAAAATATAATCTAAAATCAGCACAAAAAAGAAAAAAAAAAAACTAAAAATCAACTTCTTGGCATATCTCTGCTAAAAAAAACAGATAAAAAGGAATGAATAACAGGCAGAGGATTCAAGAATCCTGGGAATAGAACTCAATGATATCTCTGAGATTGAGCCGGAAGAGAGGGGAAGAAGAAGAAGAAGAAGAATCAGAAGGGAAATCGTTGTAGAAAGACCAGAGCATGTGCTCGAAGAAAATGGCGTCCACGTCGACGAATATGGCGTCTCCTCCCTCCTCCACTCGTCGGCCCAACTTCTTCTCTCTGCACCTCACCATCTCCATCAGCACCCTGAAAGGCTCCCTTTCCAGAACGAATGGATCGACCAGAAACTCTCTCCTCTCCCTTCTCCCCGCCACCACACGCACCGCCGCCGCTTCACTCTCCCGGAAACTTCTGCCTCCGTCAGAAGAGGATGTGATCAAGTGGCGGTAGCCCCGGGAGGAGGGTCGCCGGAGGAAAACGCAGCAGCCGATCTCGCCGTCGGCCATGAGATCAGATGGAGGAGGAAAAAGGGGTAAAGCTAATGGGGAGAATGGGAAGAAATTGTGGGGAGAGGAATAAATAGGCCGCCACCTATCTCCAGCTGGCGAAATCAGCTTGTTTTGGACTACTTTCGTGCCCAACGGTCATATCTTTCCTTTATTATTATTATTATTTGTTGGAATTTTACAACGAGGACTTTTCTTTTTTTCATTATTATTATTATTTTTTATTTACAAACAAGTGAGGCATGCAATAAAACAAAAAATAAAAGAATATTTGAGCTGGAGCTTAGCGCCAACAAGCTCAGCCAAGACGCGTTAAGTTGCAGGTACAGGTTATTGGCCAACGGCATATTGATCCATATGGACTTCGATAAATTGCCAAACAAATTTCTTTCTTGTATTTTTCAAATACATATATTACAAATGGCATTTAATTGACTTGCTCTCACAAATGGACATAATGGATAAAATTATGCCAAATGCAACATCTAATTATTTGTTTTAGATTATTGTAATATAGATGGCAATTTTTATTTATTTATTTATTTATGAAGAAAGTCATGACATGCCGACCTCTCTCTTCTGTATTTGCCATTCTTACTAAGTAGTAGGCCAGTAGATGTTTGCATACACAATTCTTAAGCATTGCATAAAAAAACATCACCACGATTACCCTTTTAACGTAAAATACAAATATTTTCATATATATATATATAAATGTGTTAAAGTAGTAAATACGTACATAAGAATGGAGTGGTATGCATGTATAAATTCCTTAAATCAATTCAATAAGAATAAAATTGTGCATGCTCTTCTTATTTAGATGTCTTTTAAAAACTGCATGCTCCAGAATTTGAATATTTGAGTCATTCGATTTATAAAGAAGAGGCGAGGAGGCACGTGTAGCTAAGTATCACAAAGACCCCTACAGCGAACTCATTTAGCCAATACCACGTGTGTGCCACGTGGCGCACGTCTGGAATAAAACTAGTCTCCACGTAAGTAGGCACTCACCTCCTACTTCTTCTTCTGCCTCGATCGTTAATTGATTGATAACTAACCCTAGATGAAAATGGAAATGCGCATGGAAATATGGTCTTCACCTTCTACTTGGCCTTCCCAACTCCGATTTCTCATCATCCTCCTCCTCATCCTTCTGTTGTCTCCTTCAGCTTCTCAGGCGGGAGAGTGTAAATCGAATGAAAAAGAGGAGAAACTAACCCTAGATGCAGTGGAGAGAGGGATCGGTTTGACCCGCTTCAACAGCCATTGGGAAGCTTTCAGCTCTTGGGCTAAGCTCACATGGATGACCCTCCGTCCTCCCGAATCTTCTGGGTCAGCTACCCTGTTATTATTATATTGAATTTTATGTGTTTATCTATATGCATTAATGACGGCGGATTTAGGTGATTTGAGTTTGATTTAATTGGTTGTTGGAGGTGCAGAAAATCGGGAACAGGAGAGAAGATGAAGGCGGCGTCGAAGAAGAGCTTTAAGACGAGCAAGGATACGGTGGAGATGTCTGCGGCGGCGGCAGCAAAAGCGGCGGAGAAAGCGGTGGGGATGACGAAGGATAAGATAAAGAAGGCTGTTTTTAAATCTAAGGGAGGCGGAGGACAGGATGCAGAACTCTGATTCCAATTCCGGGATCAATCACATTATTTTGGTTTCAACGATGCAATTCCCTCTTCTTTTTTTTTTTTTTTTTTTTTTTTTAGTTTGGAATTAAAATTTTGTAATAGTTTTGCCACACTACTTGCTCGGTATTTGGATTGACGTTTTGTATGCAATTCTGTCGGGACTGGCTACAGCTTCTTAGAAATCTAGTTGTAAACTGTGGTGAATAAATCAATCTTTTAACTTTTACAGAACTATAATAATAATTATAAATATATACTTTTTTCAAAAAAAAATCAGACAATTTCTTACCTATTTTGGCTTCGTTTGAATTGAAGAACCATTTTCGTTCCACAAATTTGATTTAAATGTCATGTCCGCCAAACCCAAGTGCGACAAGGCACGTGTAGCCAAGCATCACAAAATCCTGCCCCAAACTAAAATTTTTCCGGGTGGCAGAGTTCGTTCAACCCGAACAGAAGTTTCTAAACATGTTCGCAAACAAAGGCTTTAACATATTCTCATCATAAAAATTTCCAAAAAATAGTAAAAAAAACACTTTCTCAAACAAACAAAATTATAGTGGTGGTCTGAATTTTAGAAGAAGGTAGACAGCTCTCCCAAAGAAACCCTTACTTTACATATAGCTGCATTTTCTGGCTAATTTAAAAAAAAAAAATTAAAGAAAATGAAACTTTCAAAAATGGAAGAATTTTTTTTAAAGAATAAAGAAGGAATAAAAAATCCTTAAAAACTTCCAACAAAACAAATTTTCTCTAATAAGTCCAAACTTTCTTGATTGAAATTGCATATGTTTCTACTTGCTACATGGATGTATACGCTCCTACGAAAAATGAAATGAAATTTATGACAGTAAAAAATTTCGAATTTTGATGATTTCATGTCATTATTCTGCTGGTTTAAATTGAATGCCTTCAGGTTGTGGCCTCAAAGTGCATACCATTTCTCTTGTCTTCCCAAAATACACCTGCCATACATGCCAATGAACTCCTACTGCAATCAAGCAAAAGCTTATGCACAAAGAAAAATTTGGATGCTGCCTTATTCTCATACAAATTATTTTCAAATTCATATAATCGTGTATAATACATTAGAAAGTAGTTAAAACTTGTAGGAAGGTTTATGTGCATGCCACGCAATTCCTACGTAATCATACATCTTTTAACTCCTAAACTAGAATTTTTAAATTGTATTGCGCCATATCCATATGCATGAAATGATGTATTTCACTTTAAAAAAGTTTAAAAGTGATTTTTTATGTGATATGAAAATTTAGAATGGTATAATGTAAATATTAAAAGTGTTAGATGCGTAAAAACATAGAAATTTGGTGGTATGTATGTAATGCCCCAAAGGGTTACCTGATCCAGTGAATTCCTGAGCTTACCCTCCATCTCCTCAATCATCTTTCCCATGTTACAAATGTGACCATCCGCCACTACAAGATCACAGTTCATCTAAATGCATGATGAGAAGAACATAAATCAAAATCTTATAATTACGAAGAAATTATTAGACTGATAAAAAAATAAAAAGTGACAGTTCTTCTTAATCAAATTATTTTTTTATCAACAAAAAATATTCAACCGCTCCAATTCATCAGCCACGTTCTATAGATTAACTTGGATTATCGAAAAACAGGCTCATAGACTTTCTAATCTGACTATTGTACAAGTTTCAAAGAAACGTATCCTTCCATATTTAATCATGCAAATAGTTAATGCAAACAAAATGTAGGCTATAGAATCACTAATAAACCAATCAGGTATTTACTGCCAAAAAACATAAGCACTAAAATATTTTCAAGCATGCCCCGACACAAAAAGAAATGATAAAAAAATGAAAAATAAATAAATAAATAATAAATAAATAAATAATGATAAAGAAGATTTACATATATATAACACTCTATTCCTAATAAAAAAAAGGGTGTCCTTTACATATCACCAATTCCTACGTATTACCATATCAATGATGTAAACATAAATTTTTATGTACAGACCACCGGATTCTTATGTTTCCGGGATAAATTGGGTGGTCTGTAAGTACAAATTAAAGTTTAGGCGTTTTATATGTTAATATACAGGAATTGGGTGGTAGGAATGTAAATCTCTCTAAAAAGTAAGGTTTAGTATGTAAGCATATAAGAACTGGGTTGCCTATACGAAATGCCTCCAAACACAAAAACATGACACTAAAAGCTAGTTTGGAAACTAGACAAGAATAATAACCTGTCTTCTGATTGAACCAGACAAGTTAAAAGTGCCAGATGGTTTGTCTTCTGTAGTCATTGAAAGCATAACCGTGCTTGTCAAGCAGTAATGAGCCTTTTCATCTTCTTCTGGTCCAACCTGATTAAACAGTTTGAAAATTAAGATTGAAGCATGAGGATAATGCCTAGGAATGTGAAATGTTTACTTGCGTACCTGGATAACATGGATTGCCTCCCAGGAACCCTCCTGGAGATACCCTCTTTTTCCATCCCCACTCTTTGAACCATCTATTTGTGAGAATTTAAATAAAGAGGAAAAACTTGTAAATAAAAATTTAAAAATAAAATTTAGAAAAAAAGCATTATTAGATAAGCAGTGTCTGATATTGCTAGTAAATTAATGAGAAATAACAAATTTCAGGAAGAAAGCGGACCTTTCTTTATTAAGAAACAGGCCACCAAACCTTGTCCATCATCCTCCCACATATATACAGAAGAAACGCCACCTTCATAGTACCTAACAGAGCATTTTGGAAATAGAAGTAGCCATTACTTAACTATAATTAGTAACACAATCAACATTGGAGGTTCTAATTGATAAAAATATCCCACACTTCTAATAAAAACACTTCCTCTATTTCTACAGTAACCATAACCAAAACAACAGCAGGCAGAAAAAGTTAAAGGTTCAAAAGTTTACAGTTCAAGAAAGCATGCAATCTCCAAAGAAGATAAAACACTTAGCACACGTCACCCAGTTTTCATCCTTTCCACCAAAAACCTCACTATAAATCCATTTGATTTGCCAAACTCTATTACAAGCAGGAATATCAAAATTAGGGTTTCTTCAAAAACACTTCTACTGTTATGTGAACTGAAAAAAAAGAATAAGAAAAGAAAAAATGCACAACAAAACACCTACTCAACAAAATCTAATAAAAAAACAAAAAGTCAACAAACCAAAAAGATACTCAAAAGAATACTTGCAGCACAGCCTTATGAAAAGTACATAAATCAACATAAGAACTTTGCAAAATGGAAGATATAAGATGCAAAATAATGAGCCATAATTTCTCCCTAGAAAAAGCAAGGGGATTCCCGTTCACCATGCGGTTCTAAATCTTTACCGCATTACTTCTAAGATATTTTCCTACTCTGATGCAATGAAAACAATGCGTTGGAGAGACAAAACTAGGGAGACAAAACTTAGGGGCAAGGAATGAATCTTACATATGAAAAGCTTTGCTGGTTTCATCTTGAATAGATCCCATCATGAGCTTATATTATACGTTAAAAGTATTTTAGACATTGAAGGAAAAAATAACAGAGCTTTTACTTCAAGGGCTACTGTAAACAGGAAATAAGATCACAAATGTAAAGTGACATTTTAAAGGGAAAATTACATACATACCAAAAAAATCCCAAGGAATTAAAAAACCAAAAACCAAAAATTGAAAACGAAAACAAAAAAAACCTGGGGGCAAGAAAACAAGGAAGAAAAAGGGGTTTTCAATTTTAAAAAAAAAAAGAAGCCGGGAATTTTTGATGGGATATTAAAGATTTGAGTGGTATGCATGTAAATATAAATGTTTAGGTGTTAGATTTGCAAATACATAATAATTATATGGCAAGTATGTAAATGCCCCTACTTCGATAACAAGAACCACATTGTAGCAACCTTTATATATCAAGAACATATACATGTAAATTACTAGAAAAAATAATTGAAACTAGACATTCTATTTATTTTCTCAAACAGTTCCTTAAAATGAATTCAGTTATTCACAAAATATCATTGTCAAAATAAAAAACGAGGAGCGTAAAGGAACAAACTGATCACGGTAAACAGCAAAAATGTCATTTGCTTCAATCTCTAGCTTCCTCATCTCTGCAGATGGGAGAGATCCATCTTCTAAAGACGGATAATATTTATTTGACCAAGGAGACCTGCATATTATGGAGAAAATCAACGCTTTCATATTGCTGCTTTGACACCACATAACTTAAATCATAGCCAATGGTTTCCCATAGCATCATACGAGTTTCTAAACTTGAAGTACCTATATGAATCGGCATCTCGATTATATTCACAAAGTATAAACTCCTTTGAGCACTCTGCATCCACAAGGACCTGAAATTTATTAAATTAACAGTCAATAACTTCCGATAGCACGCATGAAAAAAATCCCAAAAACAGAAAAATAATAATAATAAAATACTTACGTTGATATTTACAATCTTAGGGGTTGTTTGCTGGAAACATTAAGGCTGGATCTACGTGGCTTCAACTTAAATCCTACCAAATGAAAATTATGGAAACTTTAAATCCTATATAATCCTATATCCTATGTCTCCTCTGTTTTGCTTAAATAGCAGGTTTAATAAATACAAGATCAAAAATAGCTTTTCTTCTTAAGCTTCACATTTCTCTACTGCAGTCAATGCTTCTCCATCAAGCTCCCATTGGAACTCCTCTCATTCTTTCCCGTAAAGGGTTGCAGAATGAGAAAAAAGATGAGTGTTTCAAAAGCCATGATCCCACTGGCACCTTTGCTGCTAGGTAGCTCCAACCGTGACTTATTCGCTACTTTTTACATCAATGGAAAGTGGAAGAGGAAGAAAGAAGGTTTCAATTTTTAGAAGAGGTAAGATACAATTACAAGGTTAATTTATAAACTAATTACCATTCATTACATAAAAAAAAACATTAGGATGGCTAATTTAATAATTTTAACAATTTAATTTAACTTTTTTAGGTTTAATTAGGTTTATAAATTCTTAATTAGTGCTTATAAATATTATGCTACGTTAATTATAATCAAATTACACTAATTAATGAAAATATGCATTCATGCACAAATTGATTGAAAGGGGAAAAGATATATCATTAAGGCATCTAAAAGATAAAAATTTACGTCAATACTATACAATTCTTATGCCTTCACATACTTATCACCTCGAGTTTGATATTTACATTTATAACAATTTGATGTCATAAACCTATGCAGGAAAATGTATAATTCACTTTCAAAAAGTTAGTAATAATGATGTTTTTATGTGATGTTAGAGATTTAAGTATTACCTATTTAAATATAAAAGTTCAGGTGTTAAATATGAATTTAAAGGCCCCTAAAAATAAATTAGATATACAAACTCTATGTTGAATCCAAATATATTCTGTAGATCACACCCAAGGTATACAGCTAGAGTTAATTTAGTAGTCAATTTTTTGGAGAAATGACCCCCTATTTATAGGTTCTAGGGGTATCTAATAAAATTGCACATTTATCCTTTTTTAATTGGGACGTTAGAAGCATTTATTACACATTTTCATATTTGTAACCGACTCTGGGAGCCTTTCATATTCATAATTGACATTGACACCATTTTGTATTTATAAATGCTTGAAGAAGAACATTTAATGGTCGGCTGAAAAGTTTTTCGTCGACCCTCTCAAGAGAATCCTATGTATAGGTCCTCCGGTCGTTAGGGTGAACTGGGACCGTCAGGTAGAGAGTGTATCACCGTAATATGATGAGTATCTTTCCTTGAATAAGGGGTCTTCTTCGAGGATCAGGAAGGTGTTCCGCAGAGTGCTTTTTGGCCATATTTGTGAAGATTTCTGGAATCAGTTTAGTGAATTGGTCATGAACGACTGTCCCTCATACAAGGTGTGTTCTATTTGTTCGTTCGTCTGTGCTTCCACTCGGTCGGCTCATAGTTCCGACTAAAAGAGATGGCGCTTGATGTTTTCGTCTTTTGACTATCATGATACAGTGTCCTTTGGTGTTTGTAAGCAAGACTAGTTGGACTTTCTCGAAATTCATGTGGTCATATTTTTTATGTACACTCTAATATACCAAATTCCATATGAAAAAAATAAAAATACCTTCTAGAGAAAGACCATTATGACCTATAGAGGTAAAACTCGGCAAATTACCATGCCCAATCATAATAGGATCAGCATTAACGACCAAAAAGAAGGTTCAAAGCATTTCAACCCCTCTCTGTGAATCACTTGAAATCAAAATAACTGTCATAAAGTAATATTAATAAACTGCTGTCCTAATCATGATGGGATCCGAGGCCGAGGCACCAGGGGGACTCTGTACCCACCAGCTCCAGCCTACCCGCACTGAGCTGTCGGATGCACGAATCAATCTGCCCTTCAACTCCTATCTATATTTTATGTCTTGGATCAAAACAATTGCAAAGATAGATCATACCAGAGCAGAAATGCAGAGGATAAATTACAAACAAGTAGGTCTTCAAGAGGCCAATACAGATAATTCATACTCGCCGCTGATGTTTTGCCACTAACAGCCATTGAGATCTAGGGCAGTGAATTACAAAAGTAAACTTCATTACAATGCCTCCCATTCAAAAAGTTCCTTGATTTGACATGTTAGGGTAAAACAAGTTGGAAAGCCGAATGAGCTTGCAATCGCATGCCATCATGAAAGTCCCCCAAAAATAAAAGTCTAAAACCTCACGTAACTACGTTGGTCCTAACTGACATCTTAGAACAAATTCCTTTACCGATTCTAAAAAAGAAACAAATCAAGAAGCATTGATTCCATGCACAGCGTTAACAACACAATCCAAATTTGATTTCCACTAGCAATCCGATACAATAAACAAAAATCAGAAGCAAATGAAAACAAAAGAAATAGATCAACAAAACTATTTTGTGAAGGGGATAATAGAGGGAAGAAACAAAACCTGTAGAGGTTGATCAACCTGGGAAAGAAGCTCGGAGGAGTGGTTGGGGAGAAGCGCCAGCAAGGCAGAAAGCGCCGTCTCGCTCTGGTTAGGAGAAATCCTCCTCATCAGATCCAACGCCGCCTCCATCAAGGGCTATCTAATCTACCAAAACGTCCCTGCTCCGCGAAACCCCCGGTCAGAAAATCGAAAAAGAAAATGTAAGAGAGGAGGATTCAGCGACATGAATTGCTCTTCTTCGCTGAGACTGGAGTGGCCGTTTGGGCGGCAGCTGTAGAAGAAGCAATATAGAAATATAAAAATGTTGATCATCTTTTAAATTATTATGTTTTGCTTCATAAGCTTTTCTTCTTTTTTTTTTTGTAAGAACGGATAATAATTTTAAGCGAATCAAGCTCTGCAAAACTAAAAATTATTGCATACATACACCGCATACAAAGATGCATGCGTGCATGCGGGGTGACCGATTCTGATACAATCAAAATTTTTTTGAAAAAAAAAAAATTTAAAGCGGAGCCTACCGAAATATATACTGACAGTAAATCATCGTGATCTATGGTCAAAATGGGACACTGCAACATCTCTGCATGCAGTGTATGTATGCAATAATTTTTCCTACAAAACCCAGTTAATAAATATCATTCATTATTAAACATTTTAAAAAATAATTAAAACATTAATAAAATCTAAAATTAAAAGTATTTTGAAACAAAATTATTAAAAATGTATCTAAAAAAACTAACAACACATTAATTACAAATTATTCATATATTTGATTTGCATGTTTTATAAGTTACTATTCATTATTTTCAAAAGAACTTCAATTTTCTATAAAAAAAATCCGATCGGGGCAATTTTTTTCGCAGCTTTATTTTCAAATTAGTGCCATACCTTTATTTTACATGCCATTCAATTGATATTTTTCAAAAAAAAAAAAAAAAAAAAAAAGGAGCAATCACAAACTTATAAAATCAAAGCGGTTGAGCCCAAACTCTATTAATTAAGCTCGAGCAAAGGGTAACTAATGCTCAACTAATTTCCTTTACACCCATTATGTAAAAGCCTACTGTAAATATTAAATTGAATAAAATAAGATAAAAAATTGTGCCTTAGTTTTTGAAGAGTTTATTAGGTTGCACAGGAAATAATAAATAAAATTTTAATGACTTTTGAAACACTTTATGGTCTAAATTAGATTGCTCAAATTGAATGAAGCGTTTCTTCTTTCAAATGATGTTACAAATTTTAACAATTAAAACGTTTTTAATAAATATGATAAAAAAATTAGGATTAATTAATTACAAATCATATTCACCTTAAAATAGCTAAATAGTTATTAAATTTAAGTATGAATATCTTAAACTTTTTTTTTTTTTTTGCTCAAATTAGGCAACGGATTATAAATGTATTCAAGCTATAATGAACCCGAATATGTACTTGCAAGGTTTTAATCGTGTTTAGGGTCATTATATATACTACTTAAAAACCCAACTGAGCATGAACAAAAAGTAATGAAAACTTCATAATTTAGTCTTCTTTTATAACAAATACATAAAAACCAATGTATTGAAGGGGGGACTACAATTACTCCCCATTTGCAAAGTATGATTTATATATAGACTTTAAGGTACATCGGATGTCACAGACTCACACATACATATTGCTTGGAATACAACAACAACAAAGCCTTAATCCCACTAAGTGGGGCATACATTTTGCTTGGAATAGCTAAAAGACAAACACACTTGGGAAGATGATAGGACTTGCTAGTCATCATTCTCCTACCTTGTCTCAACTCTCATATGGAAGAAGTTCAACTTTCCGAACAAAGCTCTCGCAAAAAGAACAAACACAAGATGCCCTGAAACAGAATTAAATCGGCAATCAGAACTTGTTTCAGTATCAAACAAACAGCTTAAAACTTTAAAATTACACATTCTACAGAAAACAAGAAAAAGAATGTATGCAATATTGGGCAAATTGGCTGGATATGATTCTAGGCCAAGTCAGGAAAACCTTTGGCAACTTTTGAAACATTTCAGTTATTCAGAGTACCATCAGAAGCCATAGAGCTGTCTATAGACATGAGTAGCTAATTGTAGACAATTTTAGTGCATACAAGCAGCCTAGCTATCAAAACCAGGATAATTGACTAAGAGATTGAGGACAGATGGAAAACTACTGCAAAAAAAATTACATTTGTTTCACCTTCATGGAATGATCAACCCAGGAAGCTCATATACGACGCATCATGGCTTATGTCGAAAGCAAGTTCAGAAAACTGAACTACTATAAGCAGCTTTAACGGCCAACTTGGCTCTTCTTTCCTCGTAAGACGCTGGAAAAAGAAAAAAAAATAAATTATTAAAAGAACGGCTAAAAATATTGATGGTGAGAATGGATCTTCATATGGGTGCCTATCTGACATTCTTTAACTCCCATAGAACTACCATAATTATTCTTAACAGTTCTATCCATGATACCTTAGAATCTCCCCTTTCCCTTCCCATGATTCGCCACATTTTAACTACCTATTTACAAACTAAAGAATAAATTGCTCTGAAAAAGCATTCCCATTTTATTAACATTTGGGCTTATATAGAGCCTTACAACATTTACAAATAAATCCCTAGACTTCTTCTATTTACAAATAGAACCCTACATTAGATACAAATCTCAACACTCCCCTCTCAAGATGTGCAAAAGAAATCTATTAAGCCCATATTGTCACATAACCTAGACAAATCTAATGAGCTAAGTCCTTCGGAGATGCAGTCAGCCACTTGCTCTGTAGTGGCTACATGATTTAGCTCCACTAGACTATTGTTCAGCTTTTCGTTGATGAAGAATCTATCAATCTCCATATGTTTGGTTCTATCATGTTTCATCGGGTTGTTGACAATGTTGATTGTTGACTTGTCGCATCACAACTTCATTTGAGCTTCTTGGTCCACCTTGAGCTCTACCAACAAGGCTCTCAACCACATCGTCTCAGCAACTCCTAAGGCCATGACCATATACTCTGCCTTTACTGTTGACCTCATTACTACTAATTATTTCTTGCTCTTTCAAAAGATTAAATTGCTCCCTACAAACATGCAGTATTCAGATGTGGACTTCTTGTCATCCATACAACTCACCCAGTTAGAGTCACAATAGCCCTCAATGCTTACATGGTCATTCTTCCTGGAGATCAACTTCTTCATTGGTGCACCTTTCAGATACCTCGAAATCTGATATATTGCATCCATGTGACCCTTCCTCGGATTATGCATACAACGACTCACCACACTTATTGCAAATGATATGTCAAAACGAGTGTGAATCAAAAAGAATAGATGACCTACCAACCTCTAATACCTCTCACGATCAACTGACTCTCCTGCCTTTGCGCCAACATTCACTTCCGATCAATCAGTGAAACTATAAGGTTGTATCCCAGCATGCTTTGAACAAGTCTAGCACTACTTCTTCCGAGATAGAACAATCACCTCTGCTCCACGAGGCACCTCAATTTCGAGGAAGTATCTAAGTTGTTCTAGGTTCTTCGCCTCAAACTCTCTGCCCTAATTTGCCTTCAGCTGAACAATCTATCCCTCATCATCCCCAACGAAAATCATATCATCCACATAAAGAATAAGAATAGCAATGTGGTC
>NEWO01000172.1:604875-631467 GCA_003013225.1 Phalaenopsis aphrodite
AAGGAATTCGCTTTCAAGAAAAAAAAATGTTTTCTTCCTTCTACTTCCAAAAGCAAGGCTCCAGGAAATTAAAATTCCAAGATCTCGAAATTCCAAAATCCTTTCTTCAAAGCAGCTGGAGAGAAATAGGAATATTCCTCCAGAAATTCAAGATTCCTTCTCCACTTTGCCCTGGAATATTCCTTCCTTTAGGCTATATCAAAGTAAATTAAGCCTCTCTGGTTCCGTCCGCCTAGAAGAAGGAATATTCCTTCCTTTCCGTTTTCGTGACTGCCTGTAACTGCCTCCTATCGGCAGAACTGCCCGGATCGCGAGTCCCTCCAAACGTCGCGAAAGAACCTTTGCTTTCCTGCCGCGCGCGAATCCGCCTCCACTCGAACTGCCGCAGAACTGCCGCGCCTGTTCGCGAATCCTTCTGGCGCGCAAACTGCCCTCTGCGATGCTGCAATCCCTTCTTTCTCGCGAACGAGATTTCTTTCGCTCGCGAACTGGTCCGCCGCAAACTCCTCTTCCCGTCCGCCGCGAATCGCACCGTCCTCGCAGAACCGCGAAAATTTCGCTGGACTCCTTGTCGCGATTCGCCTCTGCTGCCGCGGCCCGCGTTTCGCCTCTGCCGAAGAACACGATTCACAAACTCCCGCAAATCGCCTCGGAATGCCACAGGCTACCGCAAACCGCCGAACTTCTCTAGCCGCGGGAACTCCTTCCCGCACGCTATCGCAGATCCTTCTTCTTCTTGCGTCGATCTCCTCCTGTTCCCCTCGAGAGAGGCTTTGATACCAATTGTTGTGAAATTTAACGCGGAATAAAACAGGAATCAACACAAACTAGAAGAACACGGAGATTTAACGAGGTTCGGCAAAGAATTGCCTACGTCCTCGGGAGCGAGCGGCGGTTTCAATATTTCAGAGAGAGTTCAATACATCCCATAGGGTTTCCCATATAAATAGACATATACAAACCCTCAGATAAAATTACAATCACGCCCTCGCTCCTCCCAACCCCCTTTATTCCAAGAGACACACCTCTTCAAAAGAAACTCCAACTCCCTAGATATGAGTCATATCTAACACAGCATATTGTATAAATTCCAAAGCTTTTATCATCAATTTTTTTTTCTATTATTCTCACTTTCAACTTTTTAATTCGATTTCTCACCAATTACAACTATGCTTTCTATTAAAAACATATATTAAAGCGCATAAAAAAACTAGAGTCTATGTTTCAACCGCATTAGTACATGTAGTTCAGCACATTAACATTATCCATTCTTAACGGATAGAACATATCAAGCATAATCAGATGGAAGCATAGTGCATATTAAGATTTTTTTATAAAAAAATTAGTTAGGCTTACGTTCAGTTGGTCTCAGCATAAGAGAAATGTGCCCCTTTTTCTTCTTACAATGTACCATTGTAGTTTCTTCAACGCCTACGTGGAGAACATAAGCATGAACCACCAACCACCATAATAGAAAGAGTTAGAAAGGGGCTTTTATTATCAGGTGAATACGGAACCTGTAGTCTGCAAGCAATGGAGCGCCTCTTCTATTATGGCAGCTTGAAGAAGATGAGTTTTTAATTCATTGGTGAAATGTTCCTGCAAATTTCGTCTGGCATCTGCTAAAATAATTGTTTTATTACAAAAAAGTATCATTTAGAAAAGTGTTCCAGAATCCGAAAAAATAATTATTCGTCATATAGAAATGCAAGATGTCCGTGGGCCAAGTGGATATAATCTTGAAAATAGATGAACTACTGCATAGAAATTGCAGAAACACAAAAGCAATTAAATTCAAGGAGGAACCGTTAACAATTAGCTCCTTGGTAGAAAATTAGGGGCCTTGAGATTGCATGCTATTGTAGACTGACGTTCATCAGTATGAAAGTACTAAGTATAATATAGCCTAGCAAATGAATGCCCGTTCTAGCTAATTATATTAAAACAAATCATGGCGCATTATGAAAAATAATAGGGATCTTAACATTGACAATCATCAGTGTCAACAATGACAACAATAAGCAGCTGAAGATCCTATTATCTCGTAGATAGTTCAAACCCTTTAATTAAATTGCCACAAAAAAAATAATTTCTCTAAAAACTAGTTCTATACATTAATGACTTGGGCTTATATAGAACCTTGACAACATCCTTACAAATAAACCCCTAGAATTCTTCAATATTTCCTATTTACAATAGAACCCTAAACTAGATACACACCTTAGCACTTCTCTTCAAGATGTGCAAAAGATATTCATTAAACCTATCATGTCACATGACCTAGACAAATCTAATGAGCTATGTCCTTTGGTGAGACACTCAACCACTTGCTCTCCGATGCTATATGACTAAGCTTCAGTAGTCCGTTATTCAAGTTTTCCTTGATAAAGATCCTATCGATCTCCACATGTTTGGTTCTATTGTTTTGCACCGAGTTGTTGGCAATGCTGATTGCTAACTTGTTGTTACACCACAACCTCATTTGGGCTCATTGGTCCACCTTGAGCTCTACCAACAAGGCTCTCAGTCACATCATCTAGACAACTCCTAAGGCCATAACCCTGTACTGCCTCTGTTGTTAACCTCGCTCCTACTGACCGTTTCTTGCTCATCAAAGAGACTAAGTTTCCCTCTACAAACATGCAATATTCTGATGTTGACCTCTTGTTATCGGCACAACTAGCCCAGTCAGAGTCACAATAGTCCTCAATGCCTACATACCCACTCATCCTGAAGATCAACACCTTCACAGCTGCACTCTTCAGGTATCTTAGAACTTGATACACTATTTTCAAATAACACTTCCGTGGATCATGCATGTAAGAGCTCACCAAGCTCACTGCAAATGAAATGTAGGGGACGAGTGTGATACAAATAGATTAAATGACTACCACTTTGGTAACCCTCATGATCAACTTAACTCTCCTGCCTCTACACTCAGCTTGACCTTCTGATCAATTGGAGAGACTATAAACTTGCATCAGAGCATGCCCATTTCTGTGGAGAGATCCAGTAAATACTTACTCTAAGACAAGAGCATCCCCTCTATTCCACGGACACCTCAATCCCAAGAAATTATTTGAACTGTGCAAAGTTTTTCACCACAATTTCTTTGTCCAATCATACTTTTAGCCGAGCAATCTCTGTTTGATTATCACTAATGACAACTATGTCATCAACAAACACAACAAACATAGTGGTGTGACCTCCATGTTGCCGAAAGAATACCGTCTAGTCGACATTGATCTGTTGATATCCTATGCCAACCATAGCCTTTCTAACTTGTCAAATCAGGCTCAAGAAGGCTATTTCAAGTCATAAAGAGCCCGCACACATTGTCCATCATCTGACCTGTACAGAAACTTGGTGGCACCTCCATATACACCTCCAGTAACTCACAATGAAGATATACATTCTTTACATTGAGTTGATGCAACATCCACCCACCATTCACTGCCAGAGAAACCAATGTCCTCAGTAAACTCATCTTCGCTACTGGTGCAAGTGTTTCATCATAATCAATGTCATACGTCTTACGATACCCTTTCACCACCAATCGTGCTTTATAACACTCCACCATCCCTTCTGAATTTTATTTCTTTGTGAAGATACATTTGCACCTAATGCTCTTTTCCCCGCTCGCAGCTGCACTATCTCCCATGTATGGTTTTTAGTAAGAGCCCCAAGCACTTCATACATGGTTGCTTTCCACATGGGATCCTTCTTAGCTATCTGCCAACATTTGGGTATAAAAACAGTGTCCCAAGATGTGATGAATGCTCTATCTACATGTGATATGTTAGAGTATGAAAAGCTGGAGGATATCACATATTACTATAAGAGATCCTTTTTAAAGTTACTGGGTTGGAAGTAGAAGGAAGATTAATCATATCACAAATGAATTATGAAGTCTAAGGCGGAAGGTGTAGGTGTCTCAAGGGTCGGGGTAGACAGTGACAAATGACTTGTTGACATGAGTGGCATATAAAAACAGTGTCCCAAGATGTGATGAATGCTCTATCTACATGTGATATGTTAGAGTATGAAAAGCTGGAGGATATCACATATTACTATAAGAGATCCTTTTTAAAGTTACTGGGTTGGAAGTAGAAGGAAGATTAATCAAATCATAAATGAATTATGAGTCTAAGGTGGAAGGTGTAGGTGTCTCAAGGGTCGGGGTAGATCGTGACAAATGACTTGTTGACACGAGTGGCATTGCAAGCATTGTTCCCTCTGGGTTCAATCTCCTCATTTCCCAGCGCTTCAACCGATTCATCCCACATCACAGAACAAGACATCGCTCCCACATATATCAATCTCTCACCAGTACTCCTCGCTCGCTATTGTTTCATACCTCCAATATATGAGGAGTCACTAAAGAGTGGGGTCACCTCCAAGGTGTAGTACAATTGAATTCTCTAAAGAACACATTTATGCTCAAACAATCTTCTTTCTATCAGACTCCAACAAACATACTCCTTATGAGTAGCAAAATAATCCACAAAAACATACATCACAGCTCTAGGATTCAGCTTCCCTATTGATGACCTGTTGTCTTCACAAAACATACACAGCCAAATACGTTTAATAGGAGGATCCCACTATTATCTCTTTTCAACATCTGACAATGAGACTTTCAATCTAACACTCAATGGCATTCTATCGATCAATTGAGAATCTCTCAAAATTGTTTGCCCCAGAAGTGCTTTGGGACAATCATCCCAATTATCATGCTTCGGGCTACATATAAAAGGTGTCTATTCTTCCTCTTCGCTATTTCGCTTTGTGTTGGTGTGTATTGACATGTGGTTTGGATTTGTATCCCTTGGGCTAATAAGTATTCCCCAAACACTTTGTTGGTATAATTAGTCTCATTATGAGACCCCAATATCTTCACTAATGCACCAAATACATTTCATCAAATACAACCAAAAAACACAAAAAAAATAATCAATAAAATTCACAAATATCGATAACCATTCATCAAACTCATAAAACAACGTCCCAAAAAATCAGAATGTATCAAATCAAAACCACAACTCCTATTCTCATAACTAATATAAGAGCTCCTAGTAAGTTTACCAAACACACAAGCATCACAAACAAGTTTTTTGTTTATTTGCCATTTCATAAAACGACGGATACGAACAACTCAATAAAATAAAACAAAAGTGTGTCGTGAGTATGTGATGTAGCAACAAAAAAAACTTCACACTCCTCCCAAATCCCCTTACTTCAGCACTATACCATAGATGTCAAAGCCTCCATCATCTATCTATCCAAGTAAATGAGTCCACTATGTTGAATTCAAATCCTAAGAATTTAGCTCGCCGCTTTCTCTTAAAAGATCAACTTAGAAATATCAAATGAAACAACACATTTAACTCAGAGAACAACGATACTAAAGGATAAAAATTTCTCTGAAAAGGAAAGAGCATGTAAAACATTGGACAAAATTATAGAATCAATACACATCACTGTACCCTACCCACTATAGGCTATGTTGTACCATCAATAGCCTAGATGCTCTCTAGAATCGCTAGGTTAGTATAGCAAGAATACTTTCTAGCAGTATGTGTCACGTGTCGAAATGCATCAGACTCCACTATCGATTTTGGTGATATTGTAGTGAAAATAGCAGCAAGAGCATGGCTATCATGAGTATCTTTGTCAGAGTGAGCATAAGTAGCAACGTTGCCCCTTAATGGCAATGAAGTTGATGCATTCTCGGCCCCATCACCTGCTGCTTTCTACTTCCCCTTCAACATCTCCAGAAACTCAAGATTCTCATCGGTAAAGACCACAATTGTCTCTCCCTTGTCCTCAACTACCATCAGGTAAAGACCCACTATTATCTCTTTTCAACATCTGACAATGACTTTCAATTTAACACTCAAGGGAACTCTATTGATCAATTGAGCATCTGTCAAAATTGTTTGCCCCAGAAGTGTTTTGGGACAATCATCCCAATCATCATGCTTCGAGCTACATCTAGAAGGTGTTTATTCTTCCTCTCCGCTATTTCATTTTGCACTGGTGTGTATTGACATGTGGTTCGGAATTGTATCCCTTGGCTTATTCCCCAAACACTTTTTTGGTATATTTAGTCCCATTATGAGACCCCAATATCTTCACTAATGCACCATATTGAGTTTGGATTGACTGAAAAAAGTCTTTAAACCAAGCAAACACATCACTTACATTTCATCAAAGACAACCAAATAGCACAAGAAAAACAGTCAATAAAATTCACAAGAATCGATAATCATTCATCAAACTCATAAAACGACATCCACAAAAATCAGAATGTATCAAATCAAAACCACAACTCCTATTCCCAGAACTGATATAAGAGCTCCTAGTAAGCTTACCAAACTCACAAGCATCACAAAAAAGTTTTTTGTTTATTTGTCATTTAATAAAACGAAGAATACAAACGACTCAATAAAATAAAACAAATGTGTCGTGAGTCTGTGATGTAGCAACAATACATACTCCACACTCCTCCCAGATCCCCTTACTTCAGCACTATCTACCAAAGATGTCAAAGTCGAGTCCATCATCTATCTATCCAAGTAACAAAGTCCACTATGTCGAATTCCAGTCCTAAGAATTTAGCTTGCCACTTTCTCTTAAAAGATCAACTCAAATGAAACAACACATTTGACTTAGAGAAAAATTACACAGAAGGATAAAAATTTCTCTGAAAAAAAAATGCAAAATATTGGACAAAGTCATAGAATCGATACACATCACTGTACCCTACCCACTATAGGCTATGTTGTACCATCAACAACCTAGATGCTTTCTAGAATTGCCAGGTGACTAGAGCAAGAATACTTTCTATCAGTATCTGTCACGTGTCGAGATACATCAGAATCTACTATCCATTCTGATGATCTTGTAGTGAAAATAGCAGCAAAAGCATGGGTATCATGAGTATCTTTGTCAGAGTGAGCATAAGTGGCAATGTTACTCCTTGATGACAATGAGGTAGATGCATACTCGGCCCCATCACTTGCTGATTTCTACTTCCCCTTCAACATCTCCAGAAACTCATGATTCTCATCGGTAAATACCACACTTGTCTCTCCCTTGTCCTCAACTACCATCAGATTTACCCAGTAGGCCCCTCTTCCACCTCTTCGACCACCACGACCACATCCATTGCCTCCAAACTATCAATGTCCACCTCTCTCAGACCTTCCTCAGATGTCCTACTCTACCGCGGTTGAAGCACTTGTGAGTCTCCCCCTGAACACATGTATGCCCAAGCTCGAGGCAGCAAAAGCTGATCGCATACATGAAAATACACTCGACTCAGGTTATAGCCTCATGCGATTCTCCTCTAGTATCATCATAGTGATGGCCTCATCCAAAAAAGGATCATCGCATGGCCTAGGAGGACCAATCTCCTTTGATCAAAAGTCGGGCTCAGATGAGCCAGAAAGTGCAAAAAATCTCTTCCTTCTTGCACCCCGAATCACCATAGCTCGACATCAATGAGAAGAGATCAAGATCTGCCCACAACCGCTCCAAATGTATAGAGTACTCCTGAATCGATCTATTGCCCTGTACCACTGCCTCAATCTCACGTTGAATCTGGAACACCCTCATGTGGTTTCAGCTCCAACATTGATCCTCTTCAGCTTTGGTCAAATGTCCCTCTCCTATTAAATGACATCTATTAATGAGACAATCGATGGAAACATTTAGTTGAGTAGCCGTGTGTAAAGAAAAACGTGTGTGGTCCTCCACTCATCACTCTCAGCACTGTCACTCTTTGGCACCCCGTTAAATATCCCTCTAGTCTCTTCCCTACAAAAGTAAAATTAATCTGATGCGACCAATTCAAATACGTGGCTCCCGTCAACACGCTACCTCCATGTACGAGTTCGACCAAGAACTTCAAAACTTCAGGATCTATCTTCCCCAAAAGCTCCAATCCTTTACCTCAAGTAACATCTCCGTCTCCTGACATCCTCAAACATAAGAATCCAAGTGTAGATCACAAAAAATCTCATGCGACTTCCTTCCACTTCTTGACCTGATCTCGATCCGCTTCTCTCTTGTACTCTTATAGGTTGTGCACCGTCGGTTCTCTAATAAGTGTCAGCTCAACTCGGCGAAACCATCGACATCAACCTTGCCCACAAGCGATTGAGCCTAACGTGTTTGGCTTTGCTCATGCTCAAGCTCGACATGTGCTCGACCTACTTCCAATTTAACTTTGCTCATGTCGTCTTGACTCACAACCTTTGCTTACGTGCTCGACCTGTCGTACTAGCACGCGTGCATCTAGTCCTACTTACGATCGACCTCCCTATTTTCTCCTCGGTCACACGCAATCACCGTTTGCTCTCCCTCACCTCCCTTTATCCGCTCATTGGATGTCGCTCGTCACAACACAGGATCATGACCGTCCATTGGCTCGCAACCCGCGATTGAAACCAAAGCCTCCTATCTCGTTCTTCTTGATGCGGTGACCGACTGGAAGAAAGGAGTAGCAGTACTGTAGCGACATTGTAGCACCAGCTACGGTCAGGGTTTATCTCTGATACCAAAAAAAATAATAATAAATGCTTTAAAACCTTGTTCTATTCATTTAATAACTTAGGGTTTATATAAAACCTTTACAACATTCTTAAAAATAAACCCCTAGATTTCTTCAATATTTCCTATTTACAAATAATCCTAAATTAGAAACAAATCTCAACCGCTATTAAGATATCATAATCATCACATTTTGGCTCCCTTTTGGGGCAACTGCAATTTTTGGTAAAAATAGTTGTAGAACTGTCGTAGGAAAAACAACTTTTTTTAAGCTATTATGAAAATTGTACATACCTTTTTTTAAAAAAAATAAGAAACTATTTTTTTCTTTATAACTGGCAAGGTCTTAATAGATTTGATTATTAAAAAGCTTCCCATCACAAAAATTTATAAAAAGCAGCAGAGATCTGAAAAAGTAAAACAATAAAAAATTGTCCCACATAGATCTCCGTAACTAAATTCAAAACAAAACTAAATGACTTATGTTTTGCAACATTTCATTTTCCATTCACATGTACCTACAGAATCCATCAATAGTAATAGTAGCCTATATTTGACGAAAGCTTCTACTCTTCTTACATCGAGGTCTGCAAAAACAAAAGAGATAGTTTCAAGCCTTCAAAATTACTGTCATTCTTACAGTATTAAATCGGAGTTCATTCCAAAAATACCTCTTTATTATCCAGTCTTGCTAGGGTAACTAATTATTTCAGTTCTAGTTTAGCTAGCTTCTAGCCTCTTGCAAGAGCTCAAACTCAATCTTCTCCTAACAAGTTTTTTCTCTAAAAATGGTGATATTCTTAGAAAAAAAAAAAGATCTCCAACTGGTCATTTTCTTGTCTAAACCTAAGCTCCATTAATTATTTCCTCGTCAACATAAGGAGCCTATTTCTACAACTGCCATCATCCATTATCCTTTCTATTAAGTACTACCCAACACTCTCATTAAACCTGTTAAAAGTTTTGCCTGTTTTCAACCACTAGTTATGCTTTCTGCAGAAGAATGGAATGCAATTGTAGAAATCTTTGGGTCGCTTCAAATGATTATAACAATAAAAACGATTAAAAGGTAAATTCTCGATAATGACAATAACAGAGGAACAAACTCAGCTGTCGGCAATAGTTCATATAATTAACTCATCCAATAGGAAAACAAGGCAACTCCACCATGAAAAAAAAATTATCACTTGCCTCTCCATACCAAGAGGAACAAAAAAGAACATTATTCAGTAAAAGACTAGATGTTAAAAGATTCTATACCTGACGAGCATATAAGGTTGACACCTTTAAATTCACAACAATGAAGCATTAAGGGAAGCTCGGATGCCATGTTGTACTGTGGTTTTCTGGGAGTCTTGTTGATATCCAGTAAAACATTAATTATCTGCAACATAATCAGCATTTTGAATGATGCTTAAAAGGAGGTTTAAAAACAAATTGCTTAAAAATTGCAATGCATTATAGTCAACAATCAAATCATCATGTCTAGGCAGGTAACACCAAACCTATATAAGACTAAGCATGGATTACGTGGAGCCTTGGTTAAATTAACATTGTATTCTGTCTTTTCTAAACTCGTTAATTTAATTAACAAGGGGAAATAAAGTTGGTTGCAGGTGTTTAGGATAAGTTTAACCGTCATATCTTTTAGGATGTTCTATTAACAAGTCAAGTACAAAGGACCATGCAAAGTCATTCTTCGATGTTAAATGGAATGATGCATGTCATCCATCTTTCCCTTCTTAGGCAGTGTGGCTAATTTTCTCACTTATCCCTTTTTTGATGGAGTTCTACAAATTTACACTTTCAAGAAACATTGATAAAAAAACTGACCGGAGCAAATTTATTTTATTCTGTGATCTCTCTGAGCAAGGTTAATTCCTGTTGCTTTTCAAATTCTAGTTCAAGTTCACATGTTGAATTGGTTTTTTTTTAATTTATTAAAAGTGTGCATTTTGCATTAATCAAAAAGTACAAAAAAAAAACAATACAAACTAAACAAAAGGAAAAGTGTGATGGACGTCTTCCACCACCACACTTAAAAAATCAGGATCACAATTGTGACCCTCCCAAAGAAGACCTATCCAAAGCAAGCCTAGAACAATAATGAGCTGCCTTATTACAACTTCTATGAGCAAAAATGAAAAGAATATGTTGAAAGTTCAAAAGAAAAGCTATCTTAAGTCCCACATCAAGTCGATGCTTGTCAAACTTTCATCTTCATGGTGTGGGATAGCTCTTAAGTGGAGTATGATGCGGTGCTATTTCTTGACGATTTACTTCAGCCTTCAATGTGTGAGATCAAAGGGGTCATCATTGAGGGAGATAATGCCACACCAGCTTGTTCATTGGCAAGACACGCACAATCCACATTAACTTTTAACCAACCTGAAAGGTGGGGGGGTTGCGGGGGGCGGGTACCAACAAACAGGAGAAGACACCCCCAAGGGCCGAGAGGTACCTCGTTGCTCGGTGATGTATGAAATATTAGGTTGGGTAAGTGTCAAAAGAATGGTAACTGCAATTACAATCGGAGTCCCATAAGAATTATTATGTTTTTGGCATTTCGAGTTCTCCAGCTATGGTAAACAATATAGCAATACAATCTGCCTGTAGCCATTTGCGACGTAGGAAGTTGCCTTAAACCAACTAGGACTTCTTCAAAGGTATTAAATTTAGGAATATAAAACCCCCAATGAAAAAAGCAATAAGCAACTTCTTTCAAAACTTCACACTTAGCAGAAATATGTGAATAATCTTCTATTTCGTTGCATCCCCATGGACAACATATATCCTCCGATATGAGCCTGCGGTAAAGCCAGTCATTGGAAGGGATTGCATTACGTAGAATTCTCCACCAGAAGAAAGCCTCTCTCTTTTTGAAACCCAATTATCTCCTTCGGGTAAATCAGTAAATTGCTTCTCAAACGCCAAAGCAGTAGTAGTTTTCCCCAAGAGAACAGAAAGAAGTTTGGCAGTATCAGATTGCGTAGCCTTTATGCTTTGCACCGGAACAATGGTATCAATAAGATTTGGCCCAAAGCATATTTGCATAGCTGGCATGTTCTATTTTCCTTCCAAAATCAAGTCCTCTACCTTTCAGTTTTCAACTTCCTTAATATTAATGTAGGTGGGCACTTAGAAAATGGCAAATCTAGGATACAAATGTAATCCATTATACTAATACTTCTTCCATTACCAACCACCCATCGAATTATCTAGTTAAGGCTTACAACCCCATCACGAATAATATTCCAAGCATAAGAATCATTTCCACTTCTTCCACTTTGCTAAATATCTGTACCACAAAATTCAGCCAAACAATTACAAGGGAAGGAATTAGTTTCATTAATAAAAGCCCAAGCAAATCTTGTTCTAAGTGGACTACGCCACCGCGCAGCATGAAATTGAAGGCCACCGTAAAGTTTAGGAACACAAAGCTTGCTCCAAGCAATATAGTGAAGGCTTTTGCGCCTGGTATTGATGTCACATAGAAAATTGCAAGCCAAGATTTCCCATAGGCATATCAGAATGCGTGAGAAGAAACATGGGCATAGTTAATAATGAGGAATTAACAAGAGTTAGCCGCCCTGCCAAAGAGAGGTGTCGATTTCCCCAGGCTTGAACTTTAGAAATAACATTATGAATAAGAGAACTAAAATCCTCTTTTCTTAATTTGCACATAGCAAGTCTAGTCTCAAAAAATCAATTACATCCACCTTTTTGAAACCCAAAAGAAAAGCAATTCAATTTTTCCTCCAATTTACCGATTCTACTAAACATAATGGTAGACCTGGCATTATTAATAGTTTGTCCAGTTCAAGCACAGTAATTAGATAAAATTCCTTGGATACAGAGAGCCATAAAATTAGAAACTTCTGCAAAAAGTAAATATCGTCAGCATAAAGGAGGTGTGAAATACGAGTTCCACCTTTAGTAATAGAAATCCCAATTTGTTGATGTTGTTTCAGAGCTTTAAAGAGTAACTCAGAACACAATATAAATAAATACGGCGAAAGGGGGCATCCCTGCCTAAAACAACAACTAACCTTTATCCACTCTGTTTGCTTGCCATTAATGATGAGAGCAAATTTTGGGTTGCTAATGCAATGCATAATCAAGCAGATTAATTTACTAGGAAATTTAAAGAGATGGAGTACCCTGTCCAAAGTATTCTAACTCATCCTGTTGTAAGCATGTTCCATATCAATTTTCAACGCCATGAACCAAGCCATAGAAGTAGAGTGCTGAAATTTATTGAACACTTCTTGAGCAAGAAAGCAATGAGAAGGAATAGCTCCTTTTGGAACAAAGGCTCCTTGTTCAGGGGAGATGATAGTAGGCAGCATGTCTTTCAATCTCTTGGCCAAAATCTTAGCCACAATTTTATAAATAGATTGGCAAATGCTGATGCGTCTAAATTTTTCCTGGCTGCTAGCAATTTCAACCTTAGGACTCAACACAACCTAAGTCTCCTTCCATCTTGAAGGCATAAAGTTACAAGTAAAGAAATCCATAACAGCAACACAAACTTCCTTTTCCACCAAAGACAAGAAAATTTTTTAAAAGAGAAGTAATATCATCAATACCTGGTGCTCGATTATTCCCCATGCTATGAATAACAATCCATATTTCATTGAAGGAAACCTCTCGAGTGAATCTCAACATAATCGGCATTAATGGTGGCAGAAATATCATTAGAAAAAGAAGGCCAATTATCTAAGTAAATGTCTTTGTCACACCACTTTGCCTTAAAGTAATCCAGAAAACCCTTCAAAATATCTGCTTGGTATTGATCTATGAATCCTAATTTTGGTGTGAAAATATTTAGGAGATTTGGGTATTTCTTAGCTTACTAACTTCTTTAATATTATTTTAAAAACTAAAAAGATGTCTGAGGAGTGGATAAGAGTATTTTGGTCACAATTTTTAAGAATAAAATGGGATGCACAAGAGTGTAAAAATTAAAGAGGAATTAATGTGTCGTACTTTAAAATTATGAGAGAGGGTAATTGAACATAGGTTAAGACGTGACACAAAGATTTCTCATAATCAGTTTGGATTTATGTCGGGCAAGTCCACCATGGAAGCTATACATCTATTGAGTGGTTTGCTGAAGAAGTATAGAGAGAGTAAGGAGTATCTACATATGACTTCTATTGATATAGAAAAAGCTTACGATAAGGTTCCAAGAGAAGTCCTTTGGAGAGTTCTAAGAGGAAAGATATGGATATGACTTATATTCAAGTCATCAAAGATATAGATACTAAAGTTGTTACATGTGTTCGATCAGAAGGAGGATTGACCAATTATTTTCTTATTTTAGTTGGATTACATCAAGGACCGACTTTAAGCCCATATCTTTTTTGCATTAATTATGGATGCTCTTATTAAAAATTGACAAGAGGATATAACTTAGTGTTTGTTTTTCACTGATGATATCTTTCTAGTGGATAAGGCAAGAAAAAGAGTTTAGAAAAAAACTTGAATAATGGAGGTCTACATTGGAGTCTCAAGGCTTTCGTTTGAATTGATCTAAAACTGAAAAAATGGAATGTAATTTTAGTAATAATAGCTCTAGTGATAAAGTTGTAGTTATGGGTGATCAAATCATTAAAAGATGTGTAACATTTTAGATATCTCGAGTCTATTATTAAAAGTGGCGATGATATAAATGGGGGTGTTATTAGTAGAATTCAAGTTGGTTGGTTGAAGTCGAGAAATACATCGAGCCTATTGTGTGATCGAAAAGTACCACTTAGACTTGAAGAAAAAATTTATAAGATGGTGGTGAAAAGTGCAATGCTTTATGACGCATAATGTTGAGTTTTAAAAAAGAAGAATAAAACAAAACTAAGTGTTACTGAGATGAGACTGCTTAGGTGGATGAGTGGCTTGACACTTAGAGACAAATGTGAAACGAATCTATCCGTGAAAGGGTTGGTGTAGCTGCAGTGACGGAGTCGATCATCTCATGATCTGATTAGGAGAATAGATGCTTTAGATTCAACTTATGTTAAGAAAAGATAGAGGTAGACAAAAAAAAATTGGGCATATTGTATAAAAAATGGACAATCTATTAGAATTAAATGAAAATATGACACTCAATAGAACACAATTGAAAAGAAAGATTTATGTAGTAAACCCCACTTAGTGGGAGAAAGGATTTTTGTTGTTGTATGAATCCTAATGTTCATTGTCATATACTCATTGCATCATTCTAATTATATTAGGAGACCCTAGACCCCAACGTCTCACATCATCTTCTCAGTCAATTGCTTAAAGCTTTTGTAATTCTCCCACTAACTAATACTTCAAAGATTGATGTCCAAGCATAATTCATCATCATTTTGCATCATTAGTATCAAGCATTATGACATTTTAAGAGTAATCGTCAATAATTCAACAAGATAGTTGATAATTCCATAATGATGATCTCAAGATATCCATGAAATTTTCAATGATGTGTGCTTTTGCTTTTTTTGTTCCCAAGTCATTTACCATGAAATTAAATATATTATCTTTTCATGACCTTTCATTAATCATTATCAAATCACCTAAACCATAAAACTTAATCAAAATCATACAAGACACCCTAACTAAGGTGTTACCCAAGTTTCTACCCATTTGTTGTTTTTTCTTCATTGCCTAACCCACTTCGATCATCAAGTGCACCATAATCTAACACTGAACCCGACTCATGCTACAATAACAACAAAAAAAATGCTCGATTGTGCACAATAGCAATGATAATTACTATTCCATCATTCTATGAACATTAATGGAGTTCGTAGTCCTCATTATGCATGCCTCCTTGACTATAGCCATTACCCATCATCTTCAATTAACGCCACAAAGATTTTTTCAATCGATCCTCCATAAATTCAATTTTAAAACATTTCAAGATAAGCCTCTTTATCTTTCTCATGATTTTGAATTTATAGTTGATTCCTCATAATTCTCATCCAAATCTGAAAATCCTCATTCAATTACCTCTCTAAAATCAAAATTCCTACCACCTTCAAATCAATCCATAATCACTTCTTAAATAATATCGGTACCAAAAAATTTGCGCTTAAATCTTCTAAGAGAGTTTCCTTCAAGGTTAAACCTTCAAAAGAAATTAGATTTTAGACAAGGCATCACTGAGAAATTTCTCAATAATTTGACAAAGACTTCAAGAATGAATTCCAAATTTCTCATATGCATAAGCCCATAAGGTTAATCATCCCTCTCTGTCATGAGAGAATTTTCAAGAAATGTTATTAAATAGACGTTAAATGCTGAATTTATGATAGCTATAAGTTGTTTTTATTTAAAACAAATAAGAAAAATTATTGTCATTAACTTGGAGTGTATGGCAGGAAGAATGATGATAAATCCAATCAAAATCCAATTATTGAAGGGTTAACTTGAACCCAACTGAAAAATTAGACAAATCAAAATTTTCAATCCAAAAGTTAATCAAGTCAATCCCAACCCAAATTTTTTTATTCAGGTTCATGTGGAATTGTCATGTCATGTTGTGCCATTTATTAGCATCCCTAGGTTTATGGAGCTGGTAGGACTGAGAGAGAAGGAAGATGAGGGTTAATGATGTATGGGCCTAAGGTAGCGCAAAGGTAACTTGGAAGGGGGGTTTATAAGAGAAGGGGTTGGGTGCAAGTGAGCTTAGGTGTGGTGAATGAAAACCTATATTACTTATAAATGGAAACAAAAAGTTTGAATCCAAAAGATAATGCCAACCAACCAATATATAGAAAGAAATAATCCAATATTTCCATCCCAGTCAATCTAGATTAACTACAAGAGTAAGGTAGTCAATGCTAGTCAACCATATCGGTGAGCAACCTTCATGATATGCATAATCCAAAATTCATTTACTATAAAGATAATTGGAACTACCCTCTTTCCAGGCAATGCATTAGTGATAATAATTCAGTATCAAGTAAAAAAATATATGATACGCACATTTGGGGACTCAAGTCCTTCTCCAATCATAAATAAAATGGAGACCATGCAACGCACTTGATGCCATAGAAAGGCACTGCCCTTGATTGTTATGGCCCATAGCTTATCATCATTTGACCTGCAGGCGTAAGAGAGTGTAAGATGTTGATAGCACACTTTTCAAAACAAATTTGTGCCATAACCAAAGAAGCCATCCTGTATATTGTTCTTCTCAAAATGGTATTTACAACTACTGAATATCAATACGATGAATATAAAACATTTGAAAAGCAACTAGCATTTTCTTGAAAAAAGTCGATCTCGGCAAGAGGGGAAAGGGAGTTGTTACTCCAGAATTTACATAAAAGCTTCCTCACTGTACTCTTTCATCGTTACAAAAGTAACATGATGTGAATCACCCAGCAAAGGTGCAAAGAAAAAGTAACAAATTTATCCACATATAGCCTCCCTCCACTGCGCCTCCCAATGTGGAAATAGCTTTCCTTAAAATATGTCATAGATTGAGCTAACTATAAAAAGGATACAAAATTGGATAAAATAAACACTGCCAAAGGAATCCATCAGACATCATCCATAAAAAAGGAACTGCAGCAGGATTTGTAAAAACCAGAATCAAATAGCTATGGAAGGGGTGTCAAAAAAAGATAATTTTTGTAATGAAACTAACCTTCGATAGCTATGGAAGGTGTCAACAAAAGATAATTTTTTAAAGTTGTCAGCTTGCATGTTTGGAACTAGTTAACCGGTCAAACCACATAAAAAAAAAAAAATTCCAGTAGCAAGATATCCTGTTCTCTCAAGTCTAATTCAGCAACAGCTGCATGTAGAGCAGCAAAGAGGTTCACATCTTGTTGATTTCTTCTAGCATAAAGCAGCTGGTATTTAGTTAGCAACTGTGCAATTTTTGAGACCTTAATTGGATGTTGGTGGGGGGGAAGGGGGTTGTGGGGAATGGGGATAGACAAATATCACCATGGGATACCCTCCACCAGTGATAAGTGGATGCTAGGTTCAAAAATCAAGTGAGACAGAAACAATGTTAGCTGAAAGCTCTTATAGATCCACTTCCCAAATAGAGAGTGCAAGTCAACTCGATATGAATTGTGTAATTTGATTGAAGAGCATCATATTTATTAATAGATCAGAATAAATGAACTGAGTTAACGCTTAAGTTGTATCCTTTAAACATTATTCTCAAAGTCCTGTAGCCAATTGGACTAAGACTTGACATGTGCATGAAACATTATTTCATGAAGACAAAGCATTGGCATTTTCATAGATCATGTTGTCATTGTTGACGGTAAGAAGTCCTTACTTTCTAAAAATAAGCTTCAGGGTTTAAAATTAGTTCATTTGAATTTTTGTGAAGATGGTATATATGGCAAGCAGAGAAAGTTTCTTTTTTGAAGAGCAGTGGTGAGCCAAAGTAAGTGGTGAGCCAAAGTAACTGGAGTTAGTGAATACTGATATATGGGGTCCTACTCTAGTTCAATCCATTAGAGGTTTACACTATTTTGTCACATTCATGGATGATCATACGAGAAATGTATGTGTTTATTTCTTAAGGCAGAAATTTGATGTATTTGAAGTCTTTAAGAAATGAAAGACTAGTAGAAAATGAGACAAACTTGAAGCTAAAGTGTCTTAGATCAGATCATGGGGGTGAGTACCATGATCAAAAGCTCAGTACTACAAAGGGGCTCAGGCATGAGTTAACTGTCCCAAGAGTACTGCAGCAGAATGGTGTAACTAAGCGCATGACAGAACAATAACGGAGCATGCTAGGAGCATCAGGTTGCATGTTGGCTTGTAGAAACAGTTTTGGGTTGACGCAGTTAACACTGCAATTTATCTGGCTAATTGTAGTCTGCCAATACCTTTGGAGGAATGCTTACCTGAAAAACCTAGAGTGACAAAAAAGTATGTCTATCTCATTTAAAAGTATTTGGGTGTTCTGCATATATGCATGTTGATGCAGGTTCTAGAAGCAAGCTTGACTCGAAATCTGTCAAGTGCACCTACATTGGATATGACTCAGATGAGTTTGTGTACAAGTTTTAGGACTATCAGAATAAAAAATTCATCAAAAGCAAGGATGTCACTTTCAACGAGATGGAGATGTAAAAGGACACTTAAAACTCGGCACCGTTAGTCAGCTACTTCTGAAGAATCCAGATATGTGGAGATAGATGATACTGGTGAACAAGAAGATGGAGAAAGAAGAATTGCTAAACTAAAAGAAGCACTAGAAGTGTTCCTCAGACACCTGCTACAGAAGTCGAGAGAACCAGCAGAGTGAAACAACTAATTCAAAGGTATTCTCCTTCTTTACACTATTTATTTCTAGCTGATACTGGTGAACCGGAGTGTTTTGAAGAGACCACTCAAGTTGAAGATTCAAGGGAGTGAGAGCTTGCCATGGAGAAAAAAAAAGTTATATTTGCAGTCAAATCAGACGTGGGATTTGACGTTACTACCAAATAACAAAGGAGCACTACACAACAAGTGGCTATAGACAGAAAGAGGGGTCAGATGGTAGCAAAGTAAAATTTGTCCTACAAAGTAAAACTTGTTGTGAAAGGTTCCAGCAAAGGGAAGGAATTGATTATACAAATATCTTCTCCCCAGTGGTGAAGATGACGACTACAAGAGTTGTGTTGAGTCTAGTAGCAAAAGAAGATTTGCATTGAGAGCAAATGAATGTAAAAACAAATTTCTTAAATGGAGATTTGGAGAAACTGTACATAGTGCAACCACAAGGTTACAAGGCTTCAGGCAAAGAAGGTTTGGTTTGTAGATTGAAGAAGTGTCTCTATGGCTTGAAGCAGGCCCTCAGATAGTGGTATAAAAGGTTTGACACGTTCATTTCCAACAGTGGGTACTTGAAGCGTCAGGCAGACCACTATTGCCTCGTCAAACATTTCAATAACTGTTATATTTTGCTTCATTTGTATGTAGATGACATGCTGATGTCAACCGTTATTTTGAAAAAGAGATGATTTTATGATTTTTGAAAGAGATAATTTTGTAAGATGTGAAAATAATTTAAATATAAATATGACCTTTTTGATTTTTGAAAAGTAACATTTTTAATTTTAAAATAAGTGAGACCAAACGGGTCTCACATTTTGGATGACTGAGAGCGATATCATAAGTAATATACTTATTCTAAAGAATAAACATATCACTTGTAGTAGGAACTCAATCATCAAAACTAAAGAATTTGTGACATACGTTTGGTCTGCGAAATATTTTATATAAGACTAACAAGTTCCCTTATCTAACATAAAGATTAGATAAAGTTTATTTTATCTGGGTTTTAAGTTCTCTATAGAGGCAAACCCCTATAGTTAATTACATCCTAAATGATCGGGATCACTTGAGAAAACTCTCGATTAAGATCAGTGGTTTTGCCTTCAAGATTTCAAAGTTTAGGTTTCCAAGATTAGACACGGGAAAATCAAATGGGAGTGACTCAAATAGGAACAATTATTTTAAAGAATTCAAACGAATGAAAAGTAAGGGATATCACGGATCCGAGGAAAACCCTGGTAACCTCCCAACTATATCCTACAATTTATTTAGAATTTAGGACTTATATTCGCACGATATCTGATCGTGCAAATGACCTATAAAAGATATGAGGATTTACATCGTACCGTACCGTAACCTTGAAATCCTAAAAGTGTTAAGACTTATAATTGCACAGCAGGGTTATGCAAAAGCCTAAAAGTGATATGTGAGGGTTTACGCTGCGCTAGACAAACCGCATTGAAATTCTATGGGTTGTTATTTAAACAAAGAAAAGTGATTAGTGATGTGAATTTGCTTTGACGTTGTTTTTCTGAATGTCATTGTCGTGCTGCCCACGGTATTCTCTCCAAGCTCCTCGTCGTAGCACATCCAGATTCGATGTTAATTTTAAAGGTATATGCAATTGTTTAGTCAACGCTCTGCTACCGGATACCTCCTATAAAACCAACTACTGGTCCCTATTCTAAGGTATAGTGTGTAACAAAATAATAAAGCATACAGCATAAAAGAAAATGAGCAGTATAATATACAGTAAAGAAGGTGAACAGTATAATATGCTGTGAAATGTTGTAATGTAATTCAAACTTGTATATATAGGTCTGTTGCTCCTTTAAACGAGCTAGTATACAATGTATAAACAAAAGAAACATTGTTTGGAAAAACTCAAGAAAATCGACAAATAACTTATGACAAAAAATTTAGAAAAATCGACAAATTACAATTCCAAGAAAAATATCAAAAACCTAGGAAAGACCCCCGAAGAAAAGACCACGAGTGATTTGTCCAAAAATTCCGATAAAACATACGAAAAATCCGAAAAAAAGGGACCGCAAGCACTCGGGTCGGGGCTACGCTCAAATATAATATATTTGTACTCGAGGGACGTCGAAGGTTATTATCGGTCACCCGTATGTATAGAACCCGCCACTCAACTAGAAAAGTGTCTACAAAACCTAACTTAGGAGGGTATTCCTTATTCTAGAATCGGTAATCAACAAGTAGACAACCAAGTTGCAACACATTTAAAATTTATATTTTAGCATGCATGTGAATTTCAGGCATACAAAAAAGTTGTATTAATTTTTTAGTGAAAAAATATATATATTTTTTATAAAACATTGTATATGTTCTTATCAGTTTTGAAAAGTATTGTTGTCCACGAGTCGATCACGTCATCGGGCGTAGAACTGCCAACAACCTAAGAAGGTACGGGTCTCCCGCTAGTCTTGTGTTGGTGAATGATACTTTCATCCTACAGTTCATCTGATCCCAGAATTGAGTCCTGATGTTGTAGAATGAAATATCAATCTGCTCTGCCAACGACATGCCTTTATCATCGTCGCCCTAAGCCCAAAACAAAACCGACCTACTTGCGACCTTGCTTGATAGTTTCATATATAGCAAAAGACTATATATGAGCACTTATGTATCAGACATAAACACAGAAAATCGAACCAAGAAGCAAGGAAAAATAATAATAAAAATGGGGATGAGAGAGGATGAATTGATCCATCAAAAAAATCGAAATGATAAAGGGTGAAGCAACCCTCAAAAGAGAGCCCAAGATCCTTGAATCAATCCACAGGATATATCATCTTCTCAAATTTTATATAATTGGATCAACCCAAAAAGGGTATTCTCTCCAAATTTTTATTTCAAATAGATTGAAATGGACCCAAAATTAACATAACATTGTATCCATGGCTTCACACTTATATGAACTCACACATCCATGCCTGAACCCGAATATAGTATTTATGTTATCCAAACTTCAAAGTCGAACCTCCAAAAATCATTTCCAAATAGCAATTTTATGAATTTTCAAACCCTTCATGAATCAAATTTGCATCAACCTTATATTTCCTTCAAATGAAATTGTATGAGTCTTTTATTTTTCACAAAAGAAGGGGCACTAACCAATAGAGGAGGTAACTCTCTAACTTCCCAAAAAAAAAAATCATACCAATGACAAAAATCATTTATATCCATCCTCAATTAAAAGTTTTTCAAATCACATAAGCATGAAATCATCCATATAAAACCATATAAATGTTCATAACCAGGGGCAATAGAGAGGAACAACCACTAGCCCAACCTGTTCCACAAAGAGATCACAAATGAAGACTCACGGGTAGGGCCAAGAGAAGAGAAAAGCCTCAACATAATAGGCCCACGGGTAGGGGCAGCAAGAAGAAGGCCTCCACCCTTTAAGCTCACAGGTAAGGCCAAGAAAAAAGAACAAGGGCTCACGGGTAATAGCAGGAAGGAGAACAAGGGTTCATGGGTAAGGCCAGGAAAGAGATCAGCCAAGCCTCAGAGCAAGCCCACAAATAGAAATCTTGAAATGCACAACCAAACTTCAACATAAACTCAAAATTTAAGACAGTAAATAAGACAAAGCTCACGGCCAGGAGAAATAAGGAAAGAGTTAAATCCAAACAAACCACAACACAAACTACAACAATAAGGCTCACGGCCAAGGGCAGAGAGGGGAAAAAAGAGCCCCAAACCCAGCAAAGAACATCCAAACAAGACAAACTGAAACCAATTAGAATGTTCACAGTTAAAGGCAGCAGAACAAAACCACTAGACAGACTTCACGGCAAAAGGAAAGCCACCACATTAAAACTCACGACCAGAAACAGTGAAAAAAAACCACCATATGTATCGTCATTACATTGCCTTTGATATACATAAGAGATTGAATGCACAAACAATTATAGATCATTAGGACTGAAACCATTTTCATCACATAAGGCATGATAGTAAGTTAGTTTACTTGTATCAAACATCACCACATAAAGGTAGATATTGAAATCATGATTTTTGGAATGACAAACTTGATTACCAATAAAAATCTCAAAAGAAATTTTATATCAAGAATTTTCAACCCAACCGAGCCCAGTCAAAGGGGTAAAACAAAAAACCATGGCCAGTAAACCCGAGCCCAAGAAGAAGAGCAAAACAGGGAACCACAACAGGCATACCCGAGCCCACAAGATGGAACAAAAATAAAACACAGTTGTAGCTCAACTAAACCAAAAAAAAGAAAGCCAACAGATAAGCTTTTGAGCCAAACCAATTTCTTGTTTCAAATTCAATTAATCTCAACATCAGGGCTAGAGAAAAGAATACAGTTTAAGTCAAAACTTCACCCACCAAGTGGAGAAAAACAAACCAGCATTTCCAACAAGAATTCAACCCAAATGAGCCAAAATCGAGCCCAACATATGGGTAAACCGAGCCCAATTTAGAGGCAAACCGAGCCCATCACAGGGGCAAAATTGAAAAAAAAAAAAAAACCTCCAGCTATAATTCAATTCCAAAAGAGCCAAACCGAGCCCATCTATATATATAAAAAAAATTTCAGCAAGGATCCAACTCCAAAGAGCTAAAAACGACTCCATCCATATGAGGAAAAACAGAGAAAAATTTCCAACAAAAATTCTATCCCAAAAGGAGCCAAACCAAGCTCATACATATGGGTCAAAAGAAAGAAAATTTTCCAATAAGAATCCAACTCCAAAAAGCTAAAACCGAGCCCTACCATATGGGAAAAACTGAGAAAAATTTCCATCCAATATTTCTACCTAACAAAGCCGAAAAACCGAGCCCTTGAAATGGGCCAAATCAGCTAAAAAAAATATTTCTCCTTGGAGCCTTATATTCCAAAGTATTGTGTCAGCATATGTTTCAAATAGAAACAAATAACAGGAAAAATATAAGTGTACATGAATCTTTAGAACCAACATGTCATCCAACTTTGAAATGAATTCCAGCATTTAATAGAATAAAGCTAACAATAATAGAGAGCCTTAAAATCAAGACCCAAGCCATCATTTTATTTAACATATATTTCAAATAGGCAGCTATCATCTCATGGCAGTCACAGGAATGTTCCAAAATTCTATCCATCATGTATTTTTGAGCAGAAAAAAGAGAAAAATGTCTATATCATGCTTCATTTTCTACTGATTCTAGCAAGTATCCATGATTAAATCTCAAAACAGGCCTTAACTTTATTTCCACATGCTTTAAAAGAGAAAAGAAGTATTTTTGGATGGCCTCCGAAATAGTACAGAATAGAGGAAAGAAGGGGAATACCTTTTCAATGCAGACTTGAAGCAAAAAAACTACAATAAAGATTTAAGAAAACCACTCCCACAGAAATTCTCTTCCTAAAAGCTTCAGAAAACAGCAGCCCACGAATGCTCCACACTCCCAGCACACGAGAATCTAACTTAGAGAGGATTTCAGCAAAGGTTCCCTTCCTAAAAGCTTAAGAAAACAACAACCCACAAATGCTCCACACACCCAGCGCACGAGAACTTTGTCTAAAAAAGATTTCAGCAGAGCTTTCTTTTCTAAAAGCCTCAAACAGTAAAACCACAACCTCCCTTTCTCTCAAGAAATTTTCAACAACACAAAACAGTACATCAGAAACCCCTTTTATAAGTAGAGAAGAAAGGGGGGACAACCACCTACCAACCTCACTGGTAGGCGAATCAAACGACAAGGCAACAATCGTCACAGTAAAGAGGTAGACAGTAAAACCTCGAGAGAAGAAGGGTCGGCCAGTTCGACCTTGCAAGTTGAGAGCCGAAGAGTCTAGCGGCCGTGCGAAGAAGGGGAAGAGTTGAGAGAGGAGGAAGAGATTCCGCGTGGATCGGCCATGGGAGCTAGGGCGCACGAGGGAGACGAGCCAAGCAACTGACTACGCCGCGGGGTCGAACGAAGGATTAAGTGTGCAGGAATAGGGTTTAGGGTTTAAGATTAAAAACTTTATTAAAAATGATGATATAAATATATAAAAAAATATTTAATATTTCAAAACAAAATCTGATTTATGCATATTTATTCGTGTGTCAGATTGTAGAAAATTGAATGTTCCTTTTAGGTAATTTTGGCATTCCGGATGTGCTAGCGTGGTCCGTTTCAGCACTGAAAGTCGTTTTGACGAATTCGTCGATTTGCGTGCAATTTTGCTCGTGTCAGAAATATGACAATATGGGTGTTTTTTCCTACTAAAATTGGTGTCATGGAAGCGTTTGTACAGTCCATTTTGTCGTCGGAGGTTGTCCGGAAAAGTTTGCATTTTCACCCATCTTTTAAGCTCAATTTAAGTTCGATAATGTGCAAGTTAGTGAATTTTATGCATTTGGTGTACATGTGTGATGATAAAGTCCTGAAGTGGTTTTCTTAGTGGTTGAGATCCTATTAGGAACTTCTCCCTGAGTCTACACATGATAGTCATTTACCACTCGACCATAAAACGATAGTTTTGAAATCATCAATGTGAGACACCACAAGAGAAATAGGAAGTGGCTGGAATTTCTAAAAAGGGTGGGTCTCAATTCTAATTTTCTAAGATAGTCAATAGGAACCCTTAAAGCTAGATCCTAGGATCCTAAGGAAAAGAGTAATGACCTAAAAAAAGAGGTCAACAGTTGATTGCAGGAACAAATAAGGAGAAAATCAGGAGCTTGAAAAATCAGTTATCAAGTGTGTTCTAGATGAAGGATTTGAGGTCCAATCAGGAAGATCCTCAGAATGAGAATCAATAGAGACAAGAGTCCAAGAACACTGAGATTGTCTCAGGTAGAGTATATTAAAAAAATCCTACAGTTTCAACACGAATGAGGCGAAACCAGTAAGCACTCCCTTAGGAAATCAATTTAAATTATCTAAGAAGCTATCAACTAACTCTAAAGCAGAGCAAACACAAATGGAGAGAACATTGTATGTTTCAGCAGTTGGAAGTTTGATATATGAGATGATTTGTATCAAGCTGGATATTGCATAGACAGTGGGAGTGGTAAGCTGGTACATGGACAATCCAGACAAACAACATTGGGAGGAGGTAAAGTGGATTCTCATATATTTGAGAAAAGTCAACCAAGCACATTGTTATGGCAGTGTAGGGATCAGATTCAGATCTGGCAGGTGATGTGGACAGCAGGAGAAGTATAATGGGATATATCTTCACATTGGGAAATACAACGGTGAGTTGGGTTTCCAGATTGCAGAAGATTGATGCACTTTCAAATACGAAGGTCAAATATGATGCTAGTGTTGATGCTAGCAAGGAGATGATTTGACAACAAAGTTTTATGGAAGAATTGGGCAGGAGTAGAGAATTGGAAGACTCTTTAGTGACAGTATGAGTGTGATTCATTATTCTAAGAAAGCTATTTTTCATGCCAAAATGAAACACATTCAGTTGAGGTATCATTTCATTTGCTCTCTTCTTGAAGATGGAAAATTGTTCCTGGAGAAGATACACACAACTCAGAATCTTGCGTATATGTTCACAAATATGTAATTGTTGAGAAACTGAAGTTGTGTTTGGCTTCAGTTAGGTTTGATGAAGATTGAGATCATGGGTGAGCCACACCAAAAGCAATTCAGATGGAGGTATAGGTACATAGGATTGGTGTTGGGTACTATTTTTTCCAAGTGGGAGATTGTTGTGTATATGGAGCCAAAGCAACCCAAGATCCCGACACCTAAGCGCCTACCTTTGGATGTTGC